>JAMXBD010004679.1:0-48251 GCA_024138025.1 Combretum micranthum | reverse complement strand
ACGATTTCAAAGATAACTTACATAAAGTATAGCTAACAAGTATTCATCTAAACAATATCATATTAACTTATGAAATCATCATCTATAACTTCAAATCATGTATACAATATAACCAGCTTTAAACATTGAGCATACCACTCACAAAATTCAAATATAATCCATACATAAGCTTAACTTAACATTTACATGCTTAACAAGTTCATTTAAGCCAAGTTGAACTTAAGATTATCAACTAAGTTCATTTTGCAACTAACTTTCATAATTAATCCAATTACTTATTAATCTATAAATCCACCTAAATCATGTTCAATTACATCAACTAACTAATATAATACATCAGCTATCATTTATCTATCTCATTTTAGTCCAAAAAGATCCATCTCCTAACTAATCACACATTTAACAAACAAAAAACAAGTTTTAAACTTTGTTTGGAAAAATATAATAGCTGGAAAGAAGTAAAATTTAAGCATTGATAATTTTTTATTTTGCAAAAACTGAAAACATGAGAGTTGTAGATCTCTTATTCTATCTATAGCATGAATAACCTCAATTGGAGTCGGATGAAAAAGTTATGGACAATTTAATAACGAGCTACGAAGTAGGGGAAAGTACATGACTTGGTACATAGCCATGCTCGAGGCCTTGTAGGGCACCAAAAAGTTACTAGAAACGAGTTTTTTGAGGTTTTATGACTTACACAGCGACATACACGCCCATGTACAAGGTGGGGCAGAGGTTGAAAAAGTGACTCGATAGCTTATTTTGATCAGCACAAGCTTATGCTCGCCACTGCACCAGGTAGTGCTGATCTAGGAAAATTTTTTGACAGTAATCCACGCATTTTCCATGTTTTCTTTGCACAATATATCAACTTTTACCCATTCAAACTCTCTTCAAAACACATAGTAAGCTTCCTACTACTTGGTGTATGAAGTTAACATTATCAATTCACTTCTAACTCATGAAACAACATAAATACACTCTTCATTCAATACAACATTTAACACATACACAACTTCATTAACCCTTACTACACTATTCATATTCCACTTCATTTCACCACACACTTAGCTAACTAACATACACATATTACAACTTCATATGGCAGCCCAAACACTTCTCAACAATTAACCAACAATTGCAAACTATTAAAGCTCATAACAACACAATATTCATATTTGACCTAATCTCTAAATTAACAAACTTGCACTAAATATAATATACACTTACCTCAATAATTTGGGCTTGGTTTTAAGTCTTTAGTATGAGCTCTTAATGGATACTTGTAGGAATTTGTGTAGGGGACTTGGCCCTGATGTTGGAGTGGCTTTGGAAGAGAAAAAGGTAGAGTTTGAGTATGTTTAGAGGGCTGTCTTGAAGAGGGTCTGATTTTGGATGAAAATTGCAAGATTTTTGGCTTGTTTTTATCCTTTCTTTGACTTTAAAGGTAGCACATTAGCAAGGCTTTCAATTGGGCTTTATGTGGGCTTCATTGGTTTGAATTAAAACAAGGCTTTAGGCTTGTTTTTGGGTTTAAAAATTTGCCATCACATTCACACATACATGCAACGTGTATTAAATTAAATTTAACTCACTTCATCATTCGTCCAACCACGTTAAATAAACATAATTTTTAATATCACAAAAACATATATACCTATATATTAATATTAAGCACTTATTATACTAATGCAAACACATGTATCTTACACTCCTAAAACACATGCATTAAGTTATGTTACTTAATCTATATGCCACACTTGCTATTTATTTATTCTAATATGTAAAACTATTGATACACATATATAACATGATATTGGAAATTCAAGGCTATTACACTAACTTACAAGACAGTTCTCATATTATGGGTACACACGTGATATGATAACTTTAGGTTTATCCTCTTAGGCTCCCTTTTTAGGGTCATGACATATTATCTTTAAATTAAACTAAGTAAATCAACATTGAGGTACTCACACTTCAATTGCATTCTTGAGAATCTAGGGGTACTAAATAACACCAACTGCTTAGAGAGTTGATAGAGGCAGCCCGAATACCTATATCTCCTATATCTAATCGAGAAAGAGAAAATACCTTATCTAGGGTTCATAGCCGTTACACATCTTTATTTAGTCTTAGTTCTCATTACATCATCTAGTTTAGCCATGCCCATAAATGTTAACTAATCATGTTACTTCACTTCAAGCTTAAGCAAACATCATGTCGGTACTATTTGCCACATCAGCTACCCTTGAGCCACTTATAAATGTCATTGTATCATGACAGGGGTAGCCTAAGCTCCTAAACTACTATGCTCTCTTTAACAAGGTTGGCACTCCCGAGATCGGATTAAATGAAACAAGCAACAAGTGGCACTCATTTATTGAAGCCATCTTTAGGTTTCATTTATCAAGAATGCCTATCCTAATAGAACAACAAACACGTCACTACGTACCTATTGAATTAAAATCCAATCAGAGACTCATAAGCCATCCAGAAGATATATAAAATCCATATTTGTTCAAGAAATAACTCATATAAGAATTTAAATTGATTATCCATTTATATCAAAATTATTTTTAAATGCTATTTAATTAAATACTAAGTAAGAAGCCTGCTATGGCTGAGAAGATCTAAATGTACGGGTATGAAATAGCCATAATTTTAATATATATTAATGCATGCTAAATTTGATAATTATATGTGTATGTGTTTGAGTGGATTAGTGTATTTGTAATGTTGGTGGTTATAACATATGTGATTAGATAATATGCTATGGTAAATATATCTAGGTTGATAGTTTATTCATGTTAGAAATTATCATGTTAGTGTTAATTGTTATTGTAATGAATTGTATATGTTGGATTTAAACTTGTTTTAGGCCTAAATTAGAGATTAAACTTAGCAGATTTTATTTTACCCTTCTTAAGCCCAAATTAAGTCCAACTCCAAGCCCAAATAAGGCCCAAGCCTTTCCCAAATCTGCCTCCTCAAAAGACAATAATAGGATAAACACAAAAGTCTAATTGTATCATTAGACTCTCCAAAACAAGCAAGGAAAAAAAAATTCGTAACTCAAGAAGGCCACAAATTTTCAAGACCCAAAACAAGTTTTCTTGGACTCAACACACCAAAAATCCTTCCCCAAGCCTTATAGATACATTGAGGTAAGTTTATTTGATGTTTGAGATGCTTTATTTCCCTCTTAATTCATGAAATATGCATATGTGGTGTAAAATAAGTAGTTAGTATGCTAAATTCTTGTTGGAATGTTGTAGAGTTGTTAGGAAAGCTTTAGAATGCTTGAGTTGTTGTAGATAGGTTGTAGAAGGCCCTCATGTGGTTTGGAATTGAAGTGTTGAAGTATGACAAGTATTAGGATTGTTTGAAGTGTACTAGGGTTGGTGAAGGTTGATGAAGAAGTGTTTGATTTATGTAGAGTAGTGTTTGAACTTGTTTGAAGTTGAGGAGTGGAATCACTCTTGTTTTATGTTGTTAAATGTATAAGAAGTGTTGTATGAAGTTTGTATAAGGTTTAGGACATGTTAGGAGTTGAGAAAAGTAAGTTAAAAGTGTTAAAGTTTGAAAAAAATTTCGTAAACTGTCAAACGCTGGTGCAAACGGCCCCATTTGGAGCAAACGGCCTCGCAAACGGCCCCGTTTGCAAGGGTGTTGCGCTCGCGGATCAAAATTTCCTTTTTCCCTGAGAGCAAACGGCCTCCCAAACGGCCCCGTTTGCAAGGGTGTTGCTCTCGCGGATCAAAATTTCATTTTCCCTGAGTGCAAATGGTCTCCCAAACGGCCCCGTTTGCTAGGGCGTTTCGCTCTCGGATAGTTTTCCCTGTTGCGACGCTGTTTTGTAAATTAGTCATAACTTTTTCATCCGACCTCCGATTGAGGTGATTCAAATTGCGTTGGAAAGCTTAAAAAGAGATCTACAACTTTCATGTTTTAAGTTTTCACAAATTTTAAAATTAAAAATGCTTAAATTTTAGTTCTTTTCAACTGATACACTTTCTAAACAAAGTTTAAAACTTATTATTAGTTGTTAAAGGTTCTCCCAAGCTTGATAAATGATCATTTAAGTATTTGTTGAGTATTGTATGATAATATATGATATCTAAATGCTATGTGATGATGTTGTAATGATTTATTTGAATTTCTTTGGATGATTATACTTGAGAATTGATGAATATATTACTGAACTAAGTGTGAGTTTATAATTACTTCTTTTTACAGTGAGTGATCCCCTTTCGGTTATTCCCATTGATTCTCGAGCTAGTACAGGTACACAATACTTTGATTGATTGTTGCTTAGGATAGGCATATATCAATTTGACCTTAATCAAAGATTAATGAAAAGATATTGAAATTGGTTGTGCTTTACGTCGTTGAATCCGGATCCGGGGAGCGACAACCTTGTCATGATGCAATGGCACGGTAGTTTAGGCACTTAGCCCAATCCTTTGTCATGATGCAATGACTCAAATCCATGATGCAATGGTTCACCATGATGCAATGGTGATTTCTTTTATTGGCTAAGTGGGTAGCTAATAGGGTTAACTGTATCGGTATATCTCTACTTAGGCTCGGAGGAAATAATATGTTTTAGTTCACGGTTATGGGACCGTTGAACTAATTGATATTATAGACCGGGATAAGTGGATTGTATAAAGGAGTGTGAACCCTAGATGAAGCTATTGTTCTTATCGGTTAGATATAGGAGATATAGGTATCCGGTCTATCTATATCAACCCCCTGAGCAGCTGCTGTTACTCAGGACCCCTAGAATTCCCAAGCTTGAGTCGGAGTTTGAATACTCCAGTGTTGTTTTATTCACTTAACTAAAAAAAATAATGAAGTTGTGGTGATTTATTGCATTGTTTTTAGTTAAGTGAGCATTGCATATGTATTTGTTTGCATTATTGTGTACTGGGCCTTTGGCTCATGCTGCTATCTTGCAGGTGATTTTGATGACGAGCTCTATGACGATATGGGCTATGGGATGATTGGGAAGACTCTATGGATGACTAGGAGAGAGGCCTAGTATATGCTTAGGATTCCTTTTGATGAATTTCTTTTTGAAGTGTTTAGGCTTATTTGTTAAGCCTTGGAATGTAATTTGTGTTGAATTGTATTTGTAATATAGTTGGGTTTAAGTAGGATTCTATGTTTATATGTTTTGGAAGTTGTAATGTATAAATATATTATGTATGACTTGTATATAGTTAATGACCACTACCTATGTAGTGGTAATGTTTTAATTAAGCTTATGAATGTTATATTGTTTTAAACAGGTAGCCATTACAAACATCTCTTTTTAAGACGACCTTACGTATAATACTTGAATATTGTTCCTAATATTTGAGTATTATGCGTGGTCGGAGATTTGGCACACTTAATAATTGGGTTAAGTGGGCCGGGTCTTTACAGTTGGTATCAGAGCCTTAGTTTGTATGACTGCTTGTTTAAATAGATTGCTAAACATGATTTGACTTTAAGTGTAGTGTGATTTGTTTGGGATAAACTTAAGTTGATTTGAGTAATGCGGTTTGTTCGATTATTGCTTTGATTGTTTGTGTGATTGTTAATTGAGTGACATTTCATTAGGATTGCATATTTAACAAGTGCCATGCATATATTATATGTTGTTTATAGATGGATAGACTCGGAGACAAACTAGACAACAGTCGGAACGGGAGGACATGCCACCTCCTCCATCATCATCAACTGCTCAAGCTTCTATTTCATCATCTATTCCAGCTTCTACTACTACTCCATCTCCTGCTTCTGCTTCTACAGCTCAAGCTCCACAACCACCTCCAATGCCCCAAATGCCTTCATTTCCTCCTATGCCACCAATGCCAGAGATGACACAAATGCCAATGGGAGATCCGAATGCTATGTGTGCGATATTCAGAGATATGTTTGCTATGATGCAACAGTATCAACAAATGATGTACCAACACCAGCACAGTTTATACAACAACATACTCCTCAAGCGATGGGTCATGGAGCAAATGTGCAAGGCAATGAGAGGAATGACCAAGTTAAGTTACATGATTTTGTCAAGATTGTACCAGAGTTTGATGGAACAGTTTCAGATCCTACTACTGCTGAGCATTGGGTTGAAGAACTAGAGAAAGCCTTTGCAGCTAGTGAAGTTCCAGAGAATAGAAAGGTTGACTTAGCGGTTTATATGCTCAAGAAGGATGCAAATAATTGGTGGAGATTGACAAGTCAAGACATGGTGAGACCGATTTCATGGTTAGATTCAAAGAAGCTTTCTTTCTACAATATTTTCCCAACACGGTCCGAGAACAGATGATTTCAGATTGGCTGAGTCTTAGGCAAGGCAATAGAACAGTTGAAGAGTATTATGCAGAGTTTTGTAGATTGCTCAGATTTGCTGGAGGCATATACAATGATGAAAGGATGAAAGTTCAGAAGTTTCAAGATGGATTGAACAAGGAAATCAAGGGAGAAGTTAAGATGTTTCAACTTCCGACTTTATCAGATGCTGTGAACAAAGCGAAGTTGGGAACAGATTCAGAATGAAAATAAGACCCAAGTGATAGAAGAGCTACATTCCTAGGAAAGAGACCTGCACCCTTCACTTCCTACAAGAAGTATGATACTTATGGCAAAGGGAAGAAACCATTTCCGGAAAGAAATTGAATTTGGGATCTTTACTAAGACTTCTACTCCCTTTAACACATTTGAGAAGAGATGTCCTAGATGTTTTGGGCCTCATGATCAAATTCAATGTAAGTGGACTCCGGGAGCATGTTTTGCTTGTGGGAAAGTAGGACACAAAGCTTCAGAGTGTAAGGATCCGATGCTACAACCTATTTTCTGTGCCTATTGCAAACAAAGAGGGCATCATGTAGCTAATTGTACAACCAAACCAAAGAATGATGGTCCTAACCCCGGGAAAGGAATGACAGCAGCTAGGATCTTTGCTTTACAACAATGTGAAAGCTCCATCGGTAGATACTCTAGCAGGTACTATAATGATTGCAAATCATCCAGCATATGCATTAGTAGACACTGGTGCAACTCATGCATGTTTAGCTGAAAAGTTTGTGAATGAGTGTGGTTTGAAATTTGAAGTGTTGACTGATAGAGTAATGAGTATTAATACTGCTTTGGGTGTGAAGTCTAGACAGCCTTGTATTTGTAGAAATTAATGTAAGAATTGCTAATAGTGATATGCCAATTGATATGATGGTTTTGCCTATGGTTGATTTTGATGCGGTTTTGGGTATGAATTGGTTAAATATGTATAAAGTATTATAGATTGCAATAAGGCGGAGATGAGCTTTGATCTGGAGAGTGGGAAGGTTACTCATGTCTTGGAGAGGAAGAGACCTAAGAGTATGTATACAATGGAGTTATGGGAGAAGACTTCAGAAACAGTTGTAAATGGTGAAGAGCTTGATATTGGTGTAGTACCTGTGGTGAGAGACTTTGTAGATGTTTTCCCTGAAGAATTACCTGGGTTACCACCAGATAGGGAAATTGAATTTGGTATTGAAGTGATTCCGGGAACCACTCCTATATCAAAGGCTCCTTATAGAATGGCTCCTGCGGAATTGAAAGAATTGAAGATTCAGTTGGAGGAATTGCAAAAGATTGGTTTCATACGACCTAGTATTTCCCCATGGGGTGCTCCTGTTCTTTTGTGAAGAAGAAAGATGGAAGTCTACGGATGTGCATCGATTATAGGGAGTTGAATCAAATTACAATTAAGAATAAGTATCCTTTGCCCCGTATTGATGACTTGTTTGATCAATTAAAAGGAGCGACAGTCTTCTCAAAGATGATTTGAGGTCAGGTTACTATCAACTTCGAATTAAACCGGAAGATGTACCAAAAACGGCCTTTCGCACTCGATACGGACATTTCGAATTCTTAGTTATGCCGTTTGGTTTGAACGAATGCCCTGCTGCCTTTATGGATCTTATGAATAGGGTATTCAAGGACTACTTGGATTGGTTTGTGATTGTATTTATAGATGATATCCTAGTGTATTCGAGAAGTGAAGAGGAACATGAAAAGCATTTAAGTTTAGTTCTTCAAAGGTTGAAGGAAAGGAAGTTATATGCCAAGTTTAGCAAATGTGAGTTTTGGTTGAAAGAAGTTGCATTTTTAGGACATTATCACAAAGGATGGGATATCTGTTGATCCTGAAAAGATTAAGGCAGTATTGGATGGTCAAGACCTACCAATGTTACTGAAGTGAGAAGTTTCTTGGGTTTAGCAGGTTATTATCGAAGATTCGTTCAGGATTTCAAAGATTGCCATTCATTGACAAAGCTAACCCGGAAGCATATGAGATTTGAGTGGGATGACAATGTGAGAGAAGCTTTCAAGACTTGAAGGAAAGATTAATATCTGCACCTATCTTAGCTTTACCCGTTAATGGAAAGGAATTCAGTCTATAGTGATGCTTCAATACAAGGTCTTGGATGTGTTCTGATGCAAGACAACCGAGTGATCGCCTATGCGTCTAGACAATTGAAGCCACATGAGAAGAATTATCCTGTGCATGACTTGGAACTTGCAGCAGTGGTTTTAGCTTTGAAATTGTGGAGACATTATTTGTTTGGAGAAAAGTGTAAGATATTCACAGATCACAAAGTTTGAAGTATATCTTTACTCAGAAAGAATTGAATATGCGTCAAAGAAGATGGCTTGAGTTAATCAAGGATTATGATGTAGAGATTCTATATCATCCGGGAAAAGCCAATGTGGTAGCCGATGCTTTGAGTAGGAAGAAACAAATGAGTATGGCGACCATGATTACAAGTCAAAGAGAAATACAAGAAGATTTGCGAAGATTAGATATTGAAGTAACTTTGGACAAAGTAGAAGTGATGATTGCAAATTTGACACTTCGACCATCTCTTATGGATTTGATTAAGCAAAGACAACAAGAAGATCTAGAAAGTGTGAAGATAAAAAGTGCGATACAAGAGGGAAGAAGAAAAGAGTTGAGACTTGATGAAAATGATGTTATCAGATTTGGAAATAGAATATTTGTACCAGAGACGGGGGAATTGAGGAGAGAAATCTTGAAGGAAGCTCATGCAACGGCGTATTCAATACATCCAGGGAGTACGAAGATGTATAAGGATCTGAAGAAGAATTATTGGTGGAACAATATGAAGAAAGACATTGCAGAATATGTATCCAAGTGTGTAACATGCCAGCAAGTAAAAATCGAACATCAAAGACCTGGTGGTGAGTTGCAACCATTATCAATTCCGGAATGGAAGTGGGATGATATAACCATGGATTTTGTGAGTGCATTCCCTAAGACCCCTGCCAAGAATGAAGTTATATGGGTTATTGTGGATAGATTGACCAAATCATCACATTTTATACCATTGAGAGTGGGTGTTCATTGGAGAAAATGGCATGGATTTATATCCAGAGATAGTGAGACTCCATGGTATTCCGTATCGATTACATCAGACAGGGATACTCGCTTTGTGAGTCGCTTTTGGAAGAGTTTACATGAAGCACTTGGTACGAAACTTCAGTTTAGTACGGCTTTTCATCCTCAAACTGACGGGCAATCCGAGAGGACAATACAGATATTAGAAGATATGCTTAGAGCTTGTGCCTTGGATTTTGGAAGAAATTGGGATGATTATTTGTCTCTAGTCGAATTTGCTTACAATAACAGTTATCAGTCGGCAATACAAATGGCTCCATATGAAGCACTATATGGAAGAAAATGTCGATCACCTCTCCACTGGGATGAAATAGGTGAGAAAGCTCTAATTGGTCCAGAATTGATTCAACAGGCAATAGACAAGATTCAACTCATTAAGCGAAGATTAAAAGTTGCACAAGACCGATACAAAAGTTATGCTGATAAGAGAAGAAGACCGTTGGAATTTGAAGTTGGAGATCATGTTTTTCTTAGAGTCTCTCCAACCAAAGGAATAATCAGATTCGGTGTTAGAGGAAAATTGAATCCGAGATACATAGGTCCTTTTGAAATCTTGGAAAGAATTGGACCATTAGCATACCGGTTAGCATTGCCACCAAATTTATCGGATGTACACAATGTATTCCATGTTTCACAGTTGAGGAAGTGCATATCAGATCCAGATACTGTTATTGATACAAATCAGCCAGAGATTCGACCTGATCTGACCATAGAGGAAAAGCCTATTAAGATTTTGGGGAATGGATAAAGTGTTAAGGAACAAGATAATCCCTATGGTAAAGGTTCAATGGAGTAACCAATCCGAGCATGAAGCGGTTTGGGAAGTTGAGAATATGATGAGACAGAAGTATCCCGAGTTATTTGAATCATGATTGAGGTAAGTTTCGAGGACGAAACTTCTTGAAGGAGGGAAGAGTGAAATAGCCATAATTTTAATATATATTAATGCATGCTAAATTTGATAATTATATGTGTGTATGTGTTTGAGTGGATTAGTGTTTTGTAATGTTGTGTGGTTATAACATATGTGATTAGATAATATGCTATGGTAAATATATCTAGGTTGATAGTTTATTCATGTTAGAAATTATCATGTTAGTGTTAATTGTTATTGTAATGAATTGTATATGTTGGATTTAAACTTGTTTTAGGCCTAAATTAGAGACTAAACTTAGCAGATTTTATTTTACCCTTCTTAAGCCCAAATTAAGTCCAACTCCAAGCCCAAATAAGGCCCAAGCCTTTCCCAAATCTGCCTCCTCAAAAGTCAACAATAATAGGATAAATACAAAAGTCTAATTGTATCATTAGACTCTCCAAAACAGAGCAAGGAAAAAAAAAAATTCGTAACTCAAGAAGGCCACAAATTTTCAAGACCCAAAACAAGTTTTCTTGGACTCAACACACCAAAAATCCTTCCCCAAGCCTTATAGATACATTGAGGTAAGTTTATTTGATGTTTGAGATGCTTTATTTCCCTCTTAATTCATGAAATATGCATATGTGGTGTAAAATAAGTAGTTAGTATGCTAAATTCTTGTTGGAATGTTGTAGAGTTGTTAGGAAAGCTTTAGAATGCTTGAGTTGTTGTAGATAGGTTGTAGAAGGCCCTCATGTGGTTTGGAATTGAAGTGTTGAAGTATGACAAGTATTAGGATTGTTTGAAGTGTACTAGGGTTGGTGAAGGTTGATGAAGAAGTGTTTGATTTATGTAGAGTAGTGTTTGAACTTGTTTGAAGTTGAGGAGTGGAATCACTCTTGTTTTATGTTGTTAAATGTATAAGAAGTGTTGTATGAAGTTTGTATAAGGTTTAGGACATGTTAGGAGTTGAGAAAAGTAAGTTAAAAGTGTTAAAGTTTGAAAAAAATTTCGTAAACTGTCAAACGCTGGTGCAAACGGCCCCATTTGGAGCAAACGGCCTCGCAAACGGCCCCGTTTGCAAGGGTGTTGCGCTCGCGGATCAAAATTTCTTTTTCCCTGAGAGCAAACGGCCTCCCAAACGGCCCCGTTTGCAAGGGTGTTGCGCTCGCGGATCAAAATTTCATTTTCCCTGAGTGCAAATGGTCTCCCAAACGGCCCCGTTTGCTAGGGCGTTTCGCTCTCGGATAGTTTTCCCTTGCGACGCTGTTTTGTAAATTAGTCATAACTTTTTCATCCGACCTCCGATTGAGGTGATTCAAATTGCGTTGGAAAGCTTAAAAAGAGATCTACAACTTTCATGTTTTAAGTTTTCACAAATTTTAAAATTAAAAATGCTTAAATTTTAGTTCTTTTCAACTGATACACTTTCTAAACAAAGTTTAAAACTTATTGTTAGTTGTTAAAGGTTCTCCCAAGCTTGATAAATGATCATTTAAGTATTTGTTGAGTATTGTATGATAATATATGATATCTAAATGCTATGTGATGATGTTGTAATGATTTATTTGAATTTCTTTGGATGATTATACTTGAGAATTGATGAATATATATACTAGAACTAAGTGTGAGTTTATAATTACTTCTTTTTACAGTGAGTGATCCCCTTTCGGTTATTCCCATTGATTCTCGAGCTAGTACAGGTACACAATACTTTGATTGATTGTTGCTTAGGATAGGCATATATCAATTTGACCTTAATCAAAGATTAATGAAAATATATTGAAATTGGTTGTGCTTTACGTCGTTGAATCCGGATCCGGGGAGCGACAACCTTGTCATGATGCAATGGCACGGTAGTTTAGGCACTTAGCCCAATCCTTTGTCATGATGCAATGACTCAAATCCATGATGCAATGGTTCACCATGATGCAATGGTGATTTCTTTTATTGGCTAAGTGGGTAGCTAATAGGGTTAACTGTATCGGTATATTCTCTACTTAGGCTCGGGAGGAAATAATATGTTCTAGTTCACGGTTATGGGACCGTTGAACTAATTGATATTATAGACCGGGATAAGTGGATTGTATAAAGGAGTGTGAACCCTAGATGAAGATATTGTTCTTTATCGGTTAGATATAGGAGATATAGGTATCCGGTCTATCTATATCAACCCCCTGAGCAGCTGCTGTTACTCAGGACCCCTAGAATTCCCAAGCTTGAGTCGGAGTTTGAATACTCCAGTGCTGTTTTATTCACTTAACTAAAAAAAAAAAAATATAATGAAGTTGTGGTGATTTATTGCATTGTTTTTAGTTAAGTGAGCATTGCATATGTATTTGTTTGCATTATTGTGTACTGGGCCTTTGGCTCATGCTGCTATCTTGCAGGCGATTTTGATGACGAGCTCTATGACGATATGGGCTATGGGAATGATTGGGAAGACTCTATGGATGACTAGGAGAGAGGCCTAGATATGCTTAGGATTCCTTTTGATGAAGTTTTCTTTTTGAAGTGTTTAGGCTTATTTGTTAAGCCTTGGAATGTAATTTGTGTTGAATTATATTTGTAATATAGTTAGGTTTTAAGTGAGATCTCTATGTTTATGTGATGTTTTGGGAAGTTGTAATGTATAAATATATTATGCATGACTTGTATATAGTTAATGATCCACTACCTATGTAGTGGTAATGTTTCTAATTATAAGCTTATGAATGTTATATTTGTTTTAAACAGGCAGCCATTACAAACAACTCTTTTTAAGACGACCTTACGTATAATACTTGAATATTGATCATAATATTTGAGTATTATGCGTGGTCGGAAGATTTGGCACACTTAATAATTGGGTTAAGTGGGTCGGGTCTTTACAGGGTAGTTCTCTATTGTCTGTCAAAGTATTTCTTTTTGCTTTGTTTATAGTCTCTTATTATGAAAACATCATCACATCATTCATATTCAATATACTCATATCTCCTAACAAATAGACATTTGAAACAACATATTCTCCATATTATTCATGGTTTATCCTTACTCATTTAGCTAAACCAATTATTATTGTCAGCCTATTTTAACTTAATTATAACCAAATTAATTAAAATTAATCAATCTATTCAATTACTAAGTCAAGTTAATTAAACTTAATCAATCTAATTCATTTTAACTCATTAAAGTCTATTTAGTCAAGTCGAACTTAGATATATTGCTAATTCATTTTATATCTAAAATTCATGTCAACTTAAGTCTATATTAACTTAATCTTAGCCAAATTGATTGGAATTAATCATTCAATCTAACTACTAAGTTATATTAAGCTAAGTTAAACTTAAATTTATTAACTAAGTTCATTTTATCAGCTTACATTCCATGTTAACCAAAATCAATCACTAAGCTTATTAATTCACTTGACCCATCTTTAATTATATAAACACTAATATCATATATTTATCTACATTCGTCTAATTATTTCATCTTTCTTTCTTTTCTTTTCTTTTTTTTTTTTTTTTTTTGCAAACAGCTCCAGGGGACATATCACGCTCGTGATGAGGGCTGTGATCCCTATCACTGGCCTCATTACGTCCCTAATGGAGGCCGTGATGGTCATCATGGGCTTTGCCACGCCTGTGATAAGGAGATAACGCCCCTTGTCATGGTTGTGATCTAGGCTATGACATATGAAAATCATAATTATTGGAGATCACATCCATCATTACGCCCGCTATAATCCTAAATTTCATTTTCCGATTGTACCACCAGCCGTGATATAGCCGTGATGGACAAGGGGAACTTGTTGCGTTTTTCCTTTACCTTTTACTCTAATTTTAACTACTAGTTTTCAATATATATCAACAAAAACAACTTGCTATTGGTATATACATCCATCATCATAACCTATAACTCTTCTCTCTCTCTCTCTCTATATATATATATATATATCATATTCCCTCATTTCATTTTATTAAACATCTAGCCTACACAAGCATTTAATTCCAACATGTGTGTTCATATATTACTAACTTACAAATTTTATCATAAGTTTGATACCTACCTAGCTCTAATTCAACATTTCCATACATAAGCTATGATCAAAATGATAAAATAAACTAACTTACTTGTTAAACCAACTCAAGCAACTTGATAATAATTACTGCTACTCCCTAGGTTGATGTAGCTTCATCAAGCTAATTCCTTATTTCTATCTTGATTTTTTATTTTTAATCTCTCTTATGACCTTGTTGAATTTTAGATTTGTGGTTTAAATTTAAAGAAAAGAAGAGAAGAAGAAATGGAGAGAAAGAAAGCCGTAAAAGAAACAAAAAGAAAGGAAAGGAAGAAGTTAGAAGAAAAGAAAGAGGCAGGGGCTAAAAAGGAAAGGAAAGAAAAAGTAAAATTTTTATAGATATTTTAAAGTAGGAGTATTAGGTTTAAATCTTTCTGATATTTATTTTAAAAATCGCAATTAGTGAGAAAATAATTTCAAAATATATATATTAAAAATTCATAACTTGATATAAAAACATAATTCAAAATTTTAATTTTTGAAAATCTAATATTCAATTTGATTTCGGGTTTGAAACTAATAGTTTTAAACAAGTAATTGATTTAAAAAAATTATAGCAATTTAAGAAAAAGAAAGTTAACTAAAATTCAAAGGTTTAGGAATTTGTAAAAAATTTAAAATCTCAATTTTAATTTAGATCTATTTAATAATTTAATTTACATCGAATTATCTAACTATAAATTATTGTTTATTTTACTTGAACTATACCATAATTAACTATCTATTATGTTATTCAATTAAATTATTTCTAATTTAGCTAGGTGAGGGTTTAGGGCATTCCACAGATTCAATATGAATTTACCTAAAAAAACTCAAATTCCTTGTAAACGAAAAGTTTCTCTTACTAGAAATTCTCTCACTACTCTATTATATATTAGGAAATTTGTTACATATTGTACGCTTTATTATTAAATGTCTGTGCACGTTTATTTATAGGTCATAGGATATAGAAATCATGAACATTTTATTTGTTGATGTGGCAAATTCTTTATAATAGATTTATCCTTATCTTCAAGCGCATAAGAACAAGGCAGGGTTACTTTTTGTGGGTTGGATCATAGGCTCAAAAGTTGACCACGATATAGGCTATGTCTTTTCATTAGAAGCATGGTCTGTTCTTCAATTTGTAACGCGAGTAGAACCATATGCACGATTGAGGGCACGATTTAGACTATTGCTTCATTTTCTTACCCTCGATTGAAATCCTTTGGGTGTGGTTGAAGTTTGTCTTCAAACACTATTATTGTTTTTCTCCAATCTTGATTCAAATCACTTTGTTTCCTCTTTTTATAATCTTTGGAGCTGAAAAACAACATTTTTCACAATAATAGCACAAAATCATAGGAATTTGTTTTTAAAAGGATCATATAAAACATAAATTCCTATAAATAGAATAGAGTATAAAAGACTCATCAAATTATGAGCCCCTAAATTTTTTCGTAGTCTATAAGTAGAACCTTAGAGTCAAGAACAAAACCAAATCCTAAAGTCAAACCAAGTCAACTTTAAACCCTAGAAACTTTAAACTCGATTAGATAGCTTCTAAAATCCTAAAATATTGAATAAACTAAAAAAATATCATGAACTTGAATTATGAACCGACTATATGTTATATGCCTTAAAATGATTAGATTCGTTACAACTTCAATCATTTTGAGCCTTTACAAGATTAGTTATCATAATCGATTACCTACATGCAAAACGAGACAAAATATTTTGACAAATAATTTACACTGGAAATATATTAATATATTCATAAAATATCATATTAAATTTTATCGAATTATAAAAACGTCAGTTATAATTTTTATATCCATTTTTTTATCTCTATAAGTAATTAATTTGCTTTGTCTACTATTCATTATTGTCCATTTACTATTCACTCTACTCTACGTTTTCTTACAACTCTTATACCTATTCTTTTATCTTACAAAATTATATCTTATAGTTACTTTTACTATAAAACTTTTACTAAATTTTATAGTTAACTTCTTTTGACTTTTTTTTTCTCTTTCTCTCTCTCCTCCTCCCCCTTTCACGTTCTCTCTTTTGTTTTTCTTTTCATTTTCGTTTTCCATCTATAAATACCAAGTACTTCCTTCTCATTTTCACACTCTCATTTCTCTTCCTTAACAAAACTCTCAAATTTTTCTCCTAAAAACCCCTGTTCCTCCTTTGTTGCCGCCACCTTTAAGCGCAAACACCCCACCCACACCCCCCCCCCCCCCCCCCCCCCCCCCCCCTAACTCCATTTGCCTTCTCCATATTTTTCTTTCATCTTTCCTACTTTAGGTAAAAACACTACACCATTTCCTTACATTATGTTATGTGATATATGTATGTGTATGTCTTTTAATGTTTTCTATGAAAATCCCCATGATGCATAATTGTAATCCCCTTGATTTTACATAACTCGGTTTAATAAATACATAAAAATAAAATGTAGAATCATAAAAGAACTATAACAAAAATATTAGAAATCACTCCAAATTTTTCGCGATTTAAATTTTTAAGTATGAACAAATTAGAATAAAGAATCTATATCACTAAGACTATAAAAGCTTATAATAAAGAATAAAGAAAACTATTTAATATTTACGAACTTAAGTTTTAATGTAAAATATTTATATATATATATATATTAAAACATTCAAGTTAAATAATTCTGAGTCTATAAAAACTAAAAGTCTGATCTAATCTAGTAATTTATAATTAGTAAAAAGAATTGAGTAACAAATAAAATTAAAATTAAATTTCTAATCTAATAAAAAAGTCTAGAATATATTTATAATAGAAATGATTTCACATGTAATTTCAAATCTTAAAAATTTATAATAAAGTTAAATTGAGGGAATTATAATTATTAATTTATCAAAATACCACGAAACGAACTTTTAAACAAATAAAATATAATTTTTGATAGCAGGTATAAAAATAGAAAAGTAAAAGTATTAAACTAAAGATTCTATGTATATTATCGTATTCAGAATATTTAATATCGTTAATATGTAAATTTTTATCCAAAAATATTATCAAATCAGTATTTATTATACGTGTCATTTGGATCCACAAAATTAAATTTTTTCACTAATTTATATTTTCCGCTACTCCTTACGTATTTATTGATTATAAATTTATCATCTTCTTTTTATTTTTATATTTCCATATATCCAAACTCACTTGCATTTTTTTTCTTTATTTTGCTTTGTTACGTATTTACGTATGGAATGGAAAACTATAATAATACAATAATAATATAATAATATAATAATAATAAAATTAGTTAATAATAATAGTAAATATATATATAATAAAAATAAAAAAAAATAATAACAATGATAATATTTATTTTATCATTAAAATTTATCTTTTATATTATAAATATTATTGAGCTATTACTAATATCATTAATATTAGATTTGGTATATTTTGTAAATAAAGAACAAAATTGTGGTAATAATAAAGATATGTTTCATATATAAGGAAAATATACAACATTGGAAAATTTTAAAAAGCTTAATCTACGAGCAATGTGATCTATAAAAAATTACAAAATAAATATATGATACCTAAGAAGCATTCTACGAGAATTAAACAATAGAAGATAAATAATAGTCATTATATTCCATTAACTAAAAATATAAAAAAACATGATAAGATCAAATAAATATAAACTCTAAAAACTAATCAAATTAAAGATGATATACCATATCGTAGAATATTTAAGAATAAAATTTAAGATTTCGTTTTAAATAACTAAACAACAGTGAAGTACATATTTGATATATCCAAACTCCATAAAACATACAATTTTATTAAAATAATTTTTTAGGGTATACATACTAAAATACGTTCCTTAAATAAATAAAAGTACTAAATATAAAAGACAGATAAGATTGAGAGATAAATGTTTAATAAATAAAAACTTCTCTATAAGGCGATAGAACCTAAAGAAAGTAAACCTCTTAAATAAAAATATAAATAACAATTAAGGTCAAGAGAAGCAAAATGAAAATAAATAACAAATAAATATTCCTTACTATAAAGGTTTAGAACCTTAAAAAGTCCTTAGAAATAATAGAAACTTTATCAAATATAGAATATGTAGATATTCACAAGAATTAGATTAAATTAATAGACACCGTAATAATTAAGTTTAATTTAAAAGTAGGTGATTAAAGTTAGCACCTTAATTTTAGAAAGACTTCTCTTACAGGAATAATCGTATAATAATAAATATATGTTATTCCATTTCATAGGAATATAAATCGGTTCTCGGAATACCCATAGCTTATTACAGCGATATAGCGAGGACCACAGGTGAGGGACTTTGACCTTATCATATTGTTTTGTGCTTGTAGTTAGTTGCATTGATAATAACATATCAAACTGAATTGCATGTGGGTCTGGGTAAATTGCATGCTGCTTGGTATATGTGGGATTGCCAAAATACTTATTATAATTAACAATTTCATTGTATGATAACAATTGTATGGAGCATGTTGATATTTGTCTGTAATTGTATGATCATCTTAAACCTGACTAAAAGCTTTTGACACCATAAAAGAAAGAGATCATGCATTACACGATTTGCATAATAGCATTTAAGCAAGTGGCAGCCTACTCGTGTTAGTATTTCGGCCCTGATAATGCTTGGTTGACCTAGGCTAAATATTAGATCAACGCAAGGTTACCTTTGAGCTGTCGGTACCATAGGAACACATGGTAAATGAAGGACGCCGCATATGGTATCGCTTTGAAAGAACTAATACTTAGTGGAGTTTCTAAGGCAAAAAACAGGAAATGAGAGATTTAAGATATCGTTAACTTAAAGAGATAATTAAAGTGAGTATCGCTGTATTCCTGTATGCTTAGTCTCTCCTGGGTAGGTGGGCCATAGCATTGTGATCCTTCAACCCCGATGAGAGGGCGTAAAATCTCCATCCTGCTTTGGACTCCGGATTCTCCAGGCTTGTATTTGTTCATATGCTTGATTGTTGCATTACATATTTGCTAATAAACTTGATTTCTATTGTTTGATATGTGGTCTGGTCAGGTCATCTCACTGAGCGTGTGGTTTTGCTCACCCTCCAACAGTCTTTGTGCAGGTATAACGTTAGCTGGGATTGGGTTAAGCATGAGTGAAGAGTGCTACATCAAAAGACCTTGCTGAAGATAGTTTCATAGATTATATTGGTCTCAAAGAAAATTAGATAAATGGTATAATTGATTAAGATCTTGTATTTTATAGGTTTGATCTCAATTTCATTATTTGGTAGGGGATACGATTCTCTGCGGTTCTGGCAAACTAAGGAAAATCGGAATCCTTAGTATTTATATAATATATTGGTATGACTACATTACATGTAACAATTATAAGATAGAGTCTTGTAATATCTGACTTGCAAGACGGTTCTCATATTACGGGTGCACACGTGGTATGATGACTACAGGATGATACTACTAGGCCCTATTTTGGGGCATGACAGAGTTTGGTATTAGAGCTTTAGGTTGTCAGAGATAGGAGTAACCTACCAAATGTGAGATTGGGTAGAACCTGGGTAGATAAATTAAGTTTACAAATTAAAAGATGTAGACATTTAGACTATATATAGTTATATATTACAAGTATTATATGGGCACTTGTTGTCCATATAAATGTGATGTCTTATCTTCTGTTCTTATGACCAAGGACAGTATAATCTTATAATGGAAGCCAAACCACAAGCTTCTAGGTCAGTTAGATTTTCTGATTACAAAACTACATACCCCACCCTCTATTAGATGAATTGGAAATGACAAAGAGACATAACAACTACAGATAGTACAACACAAAACATTAGTGGAAAAATCAGTAATATCTTTGGTTGTATTATGTTAGGAAGGTGAATGAAAGAAGGAACTTTCTCTTATATTGAGATATTATCAGTTAATGTAAGAAGGATATTATATGATTTGATACATTCATAAAGATTCTAAGAAAAATTGGAATTTGGTAAAATAATAGTATCAGAAATATCAATCATTACTACAAGGAACAAGGTCATAGTTTTGGTAACAAAACATAACCTAAATTGGATCTGTGAACTAAGAAAAAGAAGTCCTTATGTTTGAATCCATAAATGGTGCAATAAGAAGTTGGAAAAGGTAGTTTGTTTGATTTAAGCACCAAAAATTAACAAAGGATTTGTTTATGCGAATTGGCATGCATAACAATGGTTGCTTGCAAACTGAACTTGGAAATAAATCAATGATGATTTTAAGTATAAATTTTCACTTGGAGATTATTACATGACATTCATGAGTAGAAAAATTTAGTATAATTGGATATATTAGTGAAGTTCTTGGAGATTTTAATAGAGAATTATATTGTGATGGATATAGGATACAAGCTCAAGGACAAGAGCTACTAAAGTAAGAAACAAACAAATGTTAAATACAACAAGTTGGACAAAAAAACTGAACAACAAGATGTTTCACATGAGAAGAACGTCATGAGCAACATGGAGACAAAGTACAACACCGAATTGATGGAATTGACCCAGGATGATAAGACTATTGATGAATATGAACAAAGTTTAATCGATTGTTTCAATTTGCACCAGACACTTATAAAGACAGTAAAGAGAAGAAAAATCAATTTTTCATGGCTAGATTAGAACCATACCTTCAAAGGAGATTGATTGAATTTGAACTTCCTGACTTCAATACTCTTGTTGAAAAAGCACGAAACCTGGAGTATGAAAGGAGAAATGAAGTAGGATGGCTTGAGAAAAGGAAACAAACATCTACAAAGGAAATGTATGACCGTTCAGAAACAAGTACTGCATCCAAAAAGGTGAAAAGTTCTGAGCCACTTCAAAGGATGAAATAAAGGTATTGAAGAAAAATAAACTTGTTTGCTGGAAGTGTAAAGGACCTCATTATCCAAGAAAATGCCCTCAACTACAACATAAGTGTTATTACTGTGGTAATGTTGGGCATATAGCTAATAAATGTCCGGAAAGAACACGAAGAATATGTTTTACATGTAAGGAATCTGGACACATTTCCACACATTGTTCTCAGAAGACAAAGTGACGCTACAAATCATTCCAATTTGAAGAGTTATTTGAAGCTATAGTGATGGAATTCTACTAAACATTGGGAATATAGTAAGGATTTCCCGATGAGAGATTTATACGACTTACTGTAATATCTTAGTATCAAAGTTGTTTAGAAAGGAACTACTAAATGATATGGAACATTGATGAGAATGGAATTAAACGATGATATGGAAGTGTAGTAGACATATCAATGAGAACCTAGAAGAAGCTTTAGTCTTGTTTTACTATGAGTGGTTGAAATAACATATAAATAAGAGACAAATAGAAGACCTGATAATGAGAATGAGTTGAGTTAGATTATCGATACAAAGGCAATAATAAGCCTATTGTATAGAGTAATTTAAATCGATTAACTTATGACTCGTTTGCTATAAGTACAGCTCTCAAACTAATTATTTGATCATAGAATATATAGGCATTAAAGAGATACCTCAACCATTTAAGTGAATATATGAATCAATAGGTTTTTCAAATAATTATGCAGTTTTTATTCTCAATCTTTAAAAACGATAATTGACTAGTATTACAGAAATATAAAAGACTATAAGAAAGAAATAAAAATCATAATAGAAGGAAGTATAAGTACCAGATTCTTTAGAAATTTAAACAAACCTCTACAAGTTTCGAGGAAGAAACTTTTTCTAAAGGGGGGAGAGTGTAATCCCCTTGATTTTACATAACCCGGTTATAATAAATACATAAAAATAAAATGTAGAATCATAAAAGAACTATAACAAAAATATTAGAAATCACTCCAAATTTTTCGCGATTTAAATTTTTAAGTATGAACAAATTAGAATAAAGAATCTATATCACTAAGACTATAAAAGCTCATAATAAAGAATAAAGAAAACTATTTAATATTTACGAACTTAAGTTTTAATGTAAATATATATATATATATTAAAACATTCAAGTTAAATAATTCTGAGTCTATAAAAACTAAAAGTCTGATCTAATCTAGTAATTTATAATTAGTAAAAAGAATGAGTAACAAATATAAAATTAAAATTAAATTTCTAATCTAATAAAAAGTCTAGAATAAATTTATAAATAGAAATGAATTTCATATGTAATTTCAAATCTTAAAAATTTATATAAAGTCAAATTGAGGGCAATATAATTATTAATTTATCAAAATACCACGAAACGAAACTTTTAAACAAATAAAATATAATTTTTGATAGCAGGTATAAAAACAGAAAAGTAAAAGTATTAAACTAAAGATTCTATGTATATTATCGTATTCAGAATATTTAATATCGTTAATATGTAAATTTTTATCCAAAATATTATCAAATCAGTATTTATTATACGTGTCATTTGGATCCACAAAATTAAATTTTTTCACTAATTTATATTTTCCCTACTCCTTACGTATTTATTGATTATAAATTTATCATCTTTTTTTTTTTATATTTCCATATATCCAAACTCACTTGCATTTTTTTTCTTTATTTTTCTTTGTTACGTATTTACGTATGGAATGGAAAACTATAATAATACAATAATAATATAATAATATAATAATAATAAAATTAGTTAATAATAATAGTAAATATATATATATATATAAAAATAAAAAAATAATAACAATGATAATATTGATTTTATCGTTAAAATTTATCTTTTTATATTATAAATATTGTTGAGCTATTACTAATATCATTAATATTAGATTTGGTATATTTTGTAAATAAAGAACAAAATTGTGGTAATTAATAAAGATATGTTTCATATATAAGGAAAATATACAACAATGGAAAATTTTAAAAAGCTTAATCTACGAGCAATGTGATCTATAAAAATTACAAAATAAATATATGATATACACTAAGAAGCATTCTACGAGAATTAAACAATAGAAGATAAATAATAGTCATTATATTCCATTAACTAAAAATAATATAAAAAAACATGATAAGATCAAATAAATATAAAACTCTAAAAACTAATCAAATTAAAGATGATATACCATATCGTAGAATATTTAAGAATAAAATTTAAGATTTCGTTTTAAATAACTAAACACAGTGAATGTACATATTTGATATATCCAAACTCCATAAAACATACAATTTTATTAAAATAATTTTTTTAGGGTATACATACTAAAATACGTCCTTAAATAAATAAAAGTACTAAATATAAAAGACAGATAAGATTGAGAGATAAATGTTTAATAAATAAAAATCTTCTATATAAGGCGATAGAACCTAAAGAAAAGTAAACCTCTTAAATAAAAATATAAATAACAATTAAAGGTCAAGAGAAGCAAAATGAAAATAAATAACAAATAAATATTCCTTACTATAAAGGTTAGAACCTTAAAAAGTCCTTAGAAATAATAGAAACTTTATCAAATATAGAATATGTAGATATTCACAAGAATTAGATTAAATTAATAGACACCGTAATAATTAAGTTTAATTTAAAAGTAGGTGATTAAAGTTAGCACCCTTAATTTTAGAAAGACTTCTCTTACAGGAATAATCGTATAATAATAAATATATGTTATTCCATTTCATAGGAATATAAATCGGTTCTCGGAATACCCATAGCTTATTACAGCGATATAGCGAGGACCACAGGTGAGGGACTTTGACCTTATCATATTGTTTGTGCTTGTAGTTAGTTGCATTGATAATAACATATCAAACTGAATTGCATGTGGGTCTGGGTAAATTGCATGCTGCTTGGTGTATGTGGGATTGCCAAAATACCTTATTATAATTAACAATTTCATTGTATGATAACAATTGTATGCAGCATGTTGATATTTGTCTGTAATTGTATGATCATCTTAAACCTGACTAAAAGCTTTTGACACCATAAAAGAAAGAGATCATGCATTACACGATTTGCATAAATAGATTTGAGCAAGTGGCAGCCTACTACGTGTTAATATTTCGGCTCTCTGATAATGCTTGGTTGACCTAGGCTAAAAGCTATTAGATTAACGCAAGGTTACCTTTGTGCTGTCGGTACCATAGGAACTACATGGTAAATGAAGGACGCCGCTTATGGTATCGCTTTGAAAGAACTAATACTTAGTGGAGTTTCTAAGGCAAAAAACAGGAAATGAGAGATTTAAGATATCGTTAACTTAAAGAGATAATTAAAGTGAGTATCGCTGTATTCCTGTATGCTTAGTCTCTCCTGGGTAGGTAGGCCATAGCATTGTGATCCTTCAACCCCGATGAGAGGGCGTAAATCTCCATCCTGCTTTGGACTCCGGATTCTCCAGGCTTGTATTTGTTCATATGCTTGATTGTTGCATTACATATATTTGCTAATTAAACTTGATTTCTATTGTTTGATATGTGGTCTGGTCAGGTCATCTCACTGAGCGTGTGGTTTTGCTCACCCTCCAACAGTCTTTGTGTAGGTATAACGTTAGCTGGGATTGGGTTAAGCATGAGTGAAGAGTGCTACATCAAAAGACCTTGCTGAAGATAGTTTCATAGATTATATTGGTCTCAAAGAATAAATTAGATAAATGAAGATCTTGTATTTTATAGGTTCGATCTCAATTTCATTATTTGGTAGGGGATACCGATTCTCTGCGGTTTTGGCAAACTAAGGAAAATTGGAATCCTTAGTATTTATATAATATATTGGTATGACTACATTACATGTAACAATTATAAGATAGAGTCTTGTAATATCTGACTTGCAAGATGGTTCTCATATTACGGGTGCACACGTGGTATGATGACTACAGGATGATACTACTAGGCCCTATTTTGGGGCATGACAATAATGCTAGGGAATGAAAATGTAAGGTAGCACATTGTTCATTTAACACAATGCTATGACATGTTTATGTTATGTTCATCTTTAATCTTGTCTGCTAATCTGACTTTTTATACATAAATATGTATATGTATGTATTTATAACCTTTAGAGCCTAGTGCTCACTAATATAATTCTTTTATTTTATGATCCTTATTTCATGCGCTTTATTTATTTATTTGCTATAAGACTAATCAATTTCTAGTCTTTGGCTGGTTTATAAAAAAAAGAAATAAATTCAAAAGGAGATTAAAATAATTTAAGTCTCAATGAGCCTTAACACAAATCTAAGACTCTCATGCTTTTTCTTTTTATCAATCTTGATTTTATTTATGAGACTGGAATATTTCAAGTCTTGAGAAGCCTTTACAAAAATATAAAACTTCCATTTTTCATTTCTTTATGCTTTAATATTAGTTATTATAGTGATTGAATTATTTCAACTCCCGGGAGCCTTAATCATAACCTAAGACTCTCATGTTTTACTTTAATTTTCACATATAATTCCATTTATGATTTTGTTAACTTTTTATTTGAGTTAGTTTTACTAAGTTAAATAACCACAAGTTTAGTTTATGTTCTTGAGTGCTCATAGTGATGTTGTCATAATGATAAAATAAATCTTTAAATTTTTAATGTTCACAATTCTTTGTTGTGTGAATACTTGTAAAACTTATTTTTTTGCAAAGCCTTGGAAATTTTGTATAAAGGGAAAATCTTGAAAAAAAAATCAATCTCCTTTTTCTTTTCTTTTTTTTTTTTTTTGGAAATACCATGACCCTTATGTGACATTTGGAAATTTTACAACTTGAAATTCCTTTTCTTAAATACACATGAAAAACTAAGGTTTTGAAAATCAAGCAATCAATAATGACATTAAACAAAGATTCTAAGGAATTAAATAAAGAATGACATTTTATTTCCAAGCTCAATTAATCTATTTTAAAGTATTAAGAAATAAGATTTCACTACAAGTTTTCAAAGTTGAATTTTTGTAAACTTGAAAAATTTCCATTTTCATGAATCTTTTAATGAAGAAGATTCTTTTGAGAACCATCACTAGGATCATGCATGTATTATGATCTATCATGGTTGGTTGATAATTTCTAAGCAATATATTGGATATGGAGAGTTTAAATAAGGTAGAAAGTGTTAGAAACTAAATTTGGATTAGTCTGAGCGTAATCTGTATTGTGTGCTATGAGACCTTAATGACTTTAAATATTTAAAATAACCTTAGAAATAGATAGAGTATTTGAAGTACGACTACTCATATGTGAAATTTGGAGTTAAAATAAACAAGTTATGACCATTTTAAGTTATTACTTTCATAATCGCAAAAAATACCATGAATTGAATTAATAAGGTTAGAAATTTGAATAAACCTAATATAAAATACTCATTTCGAGTATTTCCTTAGTTCATATGATGAGGAGGTCGGTGTACCTTTTCCCAAGACTATTTTGGTTAGGAGCTTGCTGTCATGCCCTGAAGGGTATCCTAAACATGGCAGTCTACCGTACACAATATTAAAGCCTAAGAATAACCGCCTTGTTCACACGAAAGCTTCCATACTATGTACAAGGCGTCTAACACATGTAAGAGACACATCGAAGTGATACATTTTATATTAATACAACTTGAGTAACAATGTAAAGGAAATACAATTCACTATGCTCCAGTTACAATTCATCCACAGATTTCACTATACAAACTATTACAAGGCAATTCACAAAA
This sequence comes from Combretum micranthum, assembly GCA_024138025.1. Lineage (NCBI taxonomy): Eukaryota > Viridiplantae > Streptophyta > Magnoliopsida > Myrtales > Combretaceae > Combretum > Combretum micranthum. The sequence continues at coordinate 21,228 of JAMXBD010004679.1, read as the reverse complement.
CCTAGCTAATATCTTCAAGCATTCTTACTTCCTATCGAAATCCCGAAGTTACACTCAGCTCCAACCATCTCGGTTCCCACGTGGCATTTTCTCGTCAACCTGTTTATTCAAACATCTATTGTGGTATAAGCTACACTAGCTTAGTGAGAGTTCCCTTAATTTCGTATCATAACAAGTAAGTTATAATTTATCCATATGCTATGCATGAACAAACACATGAGTAGACAAGCATATGACTTTCCAATAGCCATATGTGAATGGATTTACGCCCTCTATTCGGGGTTGGGATGGTCCATAACACATGCAACCATAATTCTAATCTTGAGTGGGGTGGTCCATAAGTCATGCAACCATAATCCCGATCTCTTTCTCTTAGTTTTACAACATCTGTTGTTTTATTGTAGTTGATTCAAGTGTCTACACCACTTCCATTAACTTAAGCGAACTCACATCTTTAATGTTAACATAGGCCCTCTCGCCCTCAGCTAATATACTTTTGTCCAACCAAAGGTATATTAGCTAATGCAATGTGACTCAATATGTGATATGTATGTACAGTTTATTTATATAATCGTGGCATGTTAATTATATAGGTTAAGAGCGATCATAAAGAATTTCAGACAATTCAAGTCTATGCTAACTCATACAATGATTTTACAACAAGTCTCGCTCGATATACTTATCATTCATTCAACTAAGATTATATCACAATTCATTACATTTTATCTTTTCCTAATTCTAATGCAACTAGTTACAAGCACAAGTCAGGTAACAAAATAAGAGGAAAACTCACTGGTTATTGGATCACCGGTCTCTTAGTAAAAATAATCCGGTGGTATAGACTCGTCGATTTCGAGGTCACCTAAAAAGGAAGAAATACCCTAATAAGTATTTCAATTCAAAACTAATCCATTCTATCTCATGCAAACTATCAAATTCGTAATTCTCGTCCTAAGCGAGAATTCCAACTTAAAACGGCCATAACTTGGTCGTTTTAACTTGGAATTTAGCAAATTATATATCGATTTCTATCTACTTTGAAAGATCTATCTAATTCTAATATTATATTTAAGTTTTGAAAAATTTGAAGCTTCAAAAAGGTCTGATCAGTTCTGATCAGTAGCGAAATTCAATTCCAAAAGGTAGTTTTGTGAATGTTTGTAATGTTTTTACTATCCAAAGCAAGTATACATGCAATATGAACAAGTTACTAACATAATGTATGTCATGAGATATATATATATATTATATATACATGTTCTTGATGATATTGAATAAAGAAATTTCTAGAAAAATTTTTCTTTGTAAGACTTTATGAAAAATCAACTCAGAAAGGCTAGTCTTGTATTCTTGACAATCCCTACTTGTTTTTAGAAAAATTCTTTGATAAAATCTATTTATTCTTATTAAAATTAAGCCTTAATTATGTATATTCCCTAAGGCCTTTGCTTTTCAATAAAAACTCTCATTTTACACTTTGTAAACATGTTTTTAAAATTGGTTCATCTCAAAATCCGAATTTTGTAAAAATTGTTTTTGTGGTGATTCTTTTAAGTAAAAGTCATTTGATACTCAGAAAATTAAGGCTCAACCATACCTAGCCACTAAGGATTTCATTTCTTTAATAAAACTTTTATTTTGAGTTTGAAAATTAGGAGTTTTCATATCGTTACTCAATTATTACGAATTTCTTAAAATGACAAAGAACTCAAATTTTCCTACTTTATTTCTACTCCTTGTTCTACATGTTTTTCTTAGCAAATCTCATCTTAATTTATAAAAATCATTACTTGATGATATCTATGACCTAAACTCCTCATTTTTCATATAAAACACAAGTTTTGGAGTTGATAAATGGGTTTTTAAGGCATGGTTTTGAAACCATCCGAATTTACAAAATTTGGAAAACTCAAATTTCATACTTTGTAATCTCTTCTTATGTTGAGAATCTTATTAGTAGATCTACCATTTACTTATAAAAAAAATCTCCTTATTGATACCTATTCCATAAGCCTTCCATTTTCTAAACAAATCTTTCATTTTGGTGTTGAAAAATGGGTTTTCAAAATTGGCCTTGGTTAAGATTCGAATTTACCAATTTATTTTTGGACATATCTTTTGATAAAATCCATCTAAACTTAGGAAAAATCATCCTTTACATATCCTATCTTAAGAACCTTCCATTTCTTGAAAAAAATCTTCATTTATGAGTTGTAAAACATGTTTTTAAACCATGTCTTGGCCTAAATCCGAAAATATAATTTTTTATTTTTGAAGGTAACTTTTGAAAATCATCTTTGATTCTTGTAAAAAGAAGTCTTGATGATATACATCCTCTAAACCTTCATTTTCTCAACTAAAACTTCCATTTTGAGACTTGGAAAGTGGTTTTTAAATATAGGTTTTGCTAAAATACGAATTTCACTATTTTTATTCAAGTTTAAAACCAAGATTTACACTTTCTATGATCTAAATATAAAGAAATCCATGGTAGTAAACAATAAACTCATAGATCTAAACTTTACCCCTTAAAATCATTCATTTATGATATCTATTCCTTAAGCCCTTCATTTTAAATGAAAAATACACATTTTGAAGTTGAAAAATAGCTTTTTTAAATATGGTTTCCTTTTCATCCGAATTTTTAAAAATGATTTTTGTAGAAACTAAAATAGATCTTGAGCTTTCTAAAACTTTTCTACTATCATCAAGCTATTACAAGCTATTTATGAAAATAAATGAAAAGTTTAATGTATTTATGAACCTAAAACAACTAGATCTAGTTTACTATACTAGTTATAAATGCATGAACACTATGATGGTTATGTGAATGATGAATATAAGTATAAGTCATTAGCAATAACAAAATAATAACTCATATAACAAGATCTAAAACATAAATAAAATCAAAGCTACAAAAAAAGTTAGATCTACAAATATAACTACTTTTAGCAAGAAAATAATAATAATACAAGAAAATAATTATGGATAAGAGGAGTGTTTCATTTTGGCATCATCATCCTTAGCTTTTAAGCTCATGGAAGGTCATTTGATGTATGAAACTCTCACTATACTTTACCTATATCATCTATGGAAGCTTAAAAAGAAGGTTACTCTAAGGATCTTCAAGAATGGAGTGTGGAAGTAAGAAATGGAAATGGGGGTAGCTTGTATTCTCTTGCAAGAACAAGGCAAAGAGAGAAATAAAGAGAGGAAAAGAGAGTAAATGATGTAGGGTTGCAAAGGAATGAAAGGGTGTAAATAAGAGGCATTAAATAGAGACAGAGGAGTGTATTAATGTGTGTTAAATAAAAAAAAATAACACAATGGCAGAATTGGGAGTGCTGCACTTGAATTCCCATGAGAGAGAGAGAAGTTTAATTGTCTTGTAACTTGATTTTTTGAAAGTGTAACTTATGTTACTTAATTTACTAACTAAAAGAGACTTTAATTCATTAAATAAATCATTAAAATAAAAGAAAAGAGGCTATTATTAGGGGTGTGGTCAGTTGTCCAAGCATAGGAATGGAGTGTAAAATGAGTGAAAGAAAACTTGATTAATGTGTGGAAGTGACAATTGAAGTGTACCTGAAGTATGGGTTGAAAAAGTACTTTTTATTAAGAAAATATATAAAATAAAATTAAGAAAAATATCTTTAAATGAGTGGAAGAATTTTCATAAATAAAATTAAATAATTATTTGAATTATTTTAGTATTTCAACAAATATGTTGCCGGTATGATCAAAATACGCTCGAAAAATTCTAAAAAATTATTTTATGAAAATAAAAATATTTTTCAATTATTAAATTAATTTATTTTATTTTTTAGTATCAGGTCTTAAACATAAATTGATCTCGTAAAGCCCGAAACTAACTAAATTTTAGAAAAACGGAAGTTTATAGGATATATAAAATATTTCTCTAAAAATATAAGGGTTTATAAGAATAATAAAATTATGTAAGGAATAGTAGTGAATAGTGCTAAAAGACTAGTTAATTACCGGTAGTATTGAAATACGAATATAATTGCAAAATTAGATATTTCTAGTTATCGAAAAATTATAAAACTGATATTTTTGAAATCCTTATGAAAATACGAGTCTAAAGGTACTAATGGTATATTTTTGATATCTCGAGTCACGGGACACGCTTTTCAAAGTCTGTATCCGAACGGGTTTGAAATAGGTAAAAAATTTACTAATATGATATTTTTAAGCGACCTTATATTACTACGAGCTATTCTACACACTTAAACTACACCTCCCCTAGGTTTAAGGGCGCGAGATTTTCGAACTTAAACTACTATATTCCACTTAGGGTTTTTAGGTGATTTTCTGGTTTAAATCTTTGCCAATTTGGAAACTGATGTTTTATGTTTATATAACATATTTAGTTTGAGATAATTATTTTAAATTTTATTTTTGTAAGTAATTAATATCTCTTAACGTTTTGGGAATTCTTGAATTAGGTTTTATTTCCGAAGGTTAATTGATATTTACTTTTTAATAATTTGTTTTTGGGTCCTATATTACCCGATTTTACAAGTCAGAGTTATGTATGGAATTTGTCATACGTAGTGGTTTTGGATTTGAGGTAAGTTGAGTTCTTATTATATTTTTTAAGGATTCTTATTTTTCTTAAGATTAAGAAATTTCTAGATTCGTTTGTGATTTAGGACCAGTCGAAGTTCGGTTTTAATTTGGAGTTATTTTTAGGGTTTATTTTTTAAGTTCATTTTGGAATTAATTACTGAAATTTTCCAAGGCTTACACTTGTGACATAGCCGAGTGAATTATTCTTCATTTTTCGTATTCTTACTTATGCTTGTAGAGTAGAAGCATTAGGAAAAGATAAAAATGAAAATTGCATGTGGGATTATTGTGGGTTATAAATGCATTTTGTGGTGCTTAATAAATTAAAAGTAAGCATACTGAAACTTGGATTGTTGATTAATATTTTGTTTCAATATTTTGTTGATATATTAGTTTGAATTTGGATGGTTAGCCTTAAATTGAAAATAACTCTATGAGGAATTGGTTTATAAATTGATTATACATGGCATGCATTGAGTCTCATCATTTCACTACTAGTCCTTCATGTGTGAATGGAGATTAGTAGTGGTGGCAAGTAGGAGCTGAATAGTCTACAGAAATGTTGGTATGTAGGAGCTTGAAAATTTGCAATTTAACATGATGGTTGTATGAACCTGTAACAAATCCCGACCCTCAATATAGAGGGCGTAAATCCATTCTACACATGATTTTTCGATTAATCATGTATATTTGTTTGCTCACTTGAATGATGAATCTCATATGATTGTGTTAAGAACTTGTTTGATTCATGGGTATGTTTTGTAGAAATATATCACTAAGCTAAATGTGCTTATACCCTTATAGATTTTTGTTGCAGCATGAATGTCTCTAGCTTTATCCAAGAGAAATCGTTACCTATGTAAAGACTAAGGAGATAGAGGAGCCTTTGGAATAAGTTTATCGGTTAATTTTGGTGTCAACTTCCATAGAAATCTTCTTAAATAGATTTTGGCCTTGAACTTTGTTTTTTGTAAATATTCTTTGGGTTGTGTAGTCTTAAGACTTGACGGGGGTATGCCCTTGTGAGATGTAACACTTGATTCTTAAGTTATTAAGTTATGTTTTATTAATCTTGAATGCTATTTATTGTTATCTTCTTAAACTACTTAATTCCAATGATAATATTCTGTTGTCGTGCAAGTACACCTTGCACCTAATATTGAAGCTTTTACGTGACTAAAGCAGTTATTCCTATGCTTTAATATTGAAAGTGATAGACTGCAATATTTAGGATATCCTTTGGAGTGTGACATAAACAATTTCCTAAAACAATCAAGAGGCAACATCATATTTTGGATAGGCATCCTTTCTTAAAAAGGAAGCAGGAGCATCAGTATTAACACCCTATTCGATTCTCTTAAAATAGGTTTGATGATAACAAAAGCGTAAAAAGATTACTAACAAGTTTATTAAGTGTGTAGTTTTAAGTTAGAGAGAACGAAGAAAAATGAAGAGTATCAGGTATCTAGAAGGTCATCTAGAAGTTATCATAAAGGTTGATAGCAAAAGAAGAACAGTATCAAGAGTTTTTGAAATATGTACAGAAGATTATCTAGAGAATACTCCAAAAGGTTGTATCAGTGACAAAACACAAGTTATTATTTGATATACAAAAGACTATCCAAAAATTATTCCAGAGGGTATATATCAGAAAGATGAAGATGGAAGTTTCAATAAGTTACCAGAGGAATGTCCAGAGGATCATCCAAAGGGTCGCCTGCAATTTTTTATAGCAACCTGTTTCAACATGATTTTACTATTCATCTTCCTAAACTCGACCAAACTCATTCCAATTCAGTACATTTAAGTACATTAAAGGCCTAGCTCCGAGTAAATGAGTTTATTTGGGTAATATACTCATTTGTTCCACTTAAGTTGGTTTAATCATAGAGGATTTAATGTTTTTATCAAAGTTTCTCTCTCATCAATGATGGAAATCTTCATGAATAGTACCATAACTTCTTTGAATAGTCGCTACACGTTTTTCTCCTTCTAGACAAGCTTATTCCAGTATCTACAATGTCTCAAGACATGGAATAGTCAATTACTTACCTATTTTTATGGGATTTGGTTGTGAGTTCAAAAAGGGAATGTTATCTACTTTTGGTTTAGATAAAGAAGAAGAACATATTATGATGAATCACTTTTGGAGTTTCAAATTTCAAATCAAGTACCACAATACCTGGAAGCTTATCTACAAGAAATGAATTTGGAAGTTTATCCACAAGATACGGGCTAAACATTTCTTCTTATCTTCTGTCAAGTTGAATATCAATGGAATTTGTTTTAAAAAAAAGGATAAGTTTGATGAGATATCATCCGAAAATTACATGGGAAGGTTTATCCATAACAGTTTTTTGAACGTTAAAGCTGGAATTTGAAAATTATGAAGTCTTCTCTACAAGATATGATATATATGATGAAAGACAGAGAAGAACAAAAACAACAACAAAAAAAATACAGAACACGAATTTTCTCTCTTTCTCAACTGATATTAAGATCATAAGATTGCTATAAAAAGAAGAACTCTTGCTTGTTGCTACGAAAAAAAAGCAACCACTACTACTTATAAAATCTCATGAGCTGATTTGTGCACTCTTTTCTTTCTTTTTCCCTAACAAATTTACTTTTTTACTTGTGTAAAAGAAGAAACGTGTTGTTGCCTTCTTGATTGATAGTTCAATTATAGAATTAGACTTTGTAGATCGATTGTTAGCTTGATGATAGTTGTGAGAATCGAGCAGAGAGTATTGTACTGTCTTGTAATTTGAAGTTATTGGATATAGTGAAACAAACCCATAGGATAACAGGGTCCCCAGCTCGGAGTTGGAAGAGTAGACTGACGCACAAGGCGAAACCACTATAAATCGCTGCCTGATTCTCTATTCCCTATCTTTTAATTTCTGCAATATATCTTTTATAATTTTTTTTATTGTTCTCATATTTGAAACCGAAGGGGAATTATTTTTAAAAGGCAAAAATTTTATTAATAATCAATTCAATCCCTCTTCTTGATTATTATTTGGGACCAACACACCCCTTGACAAGTCTATGTAAGAAGATTACTCTTTCCATCCTTACTCTATGTCAATAATGCATACCTTTTTCCATTTATTGACTTAAGGATTGGAGTTGCCACATTGGGTACATCCCTAATGCCCACTAATCTTTTTTTTTTTTCTTGCAAGCAAGTAGATCACCAATCCAAAGGCCCCCTTAACCTAAGGTAGAGTGCATCGTTGTTCGAAAAGATTTAGATAGTACTACCAAAAATTTCCATGGAACACAACCTGCTATTGTACAATGAACGACAGAGGATAATGGGACATGCTTCTCGAAGCCAATACATTGTCTGGTTCTTTCGTTAAATAAAGTTGCTAATTACTTGGAAAATGATACACATGTGGAAGCAGTAGATTGGCTTGTGTTTAGTCCATCAAAGTGAGTTTGCAATCTTTTTGTTGTTGGACTCTTTGGAGGCAATGGCAAAAAGAGGCTATTAATCTCCCATGACTTTAACTAAAAAAAATTATTATATTGTTTTTAATGTCCTATCAGCCTAAACTTTCCTTTTATGTTTGTATGACGTTAAGTAATATAGCCTATGTTAAAAGGGTAAAAAAAGTAGGTAAATTACACTATAATATATAATCATTTTTGGGTGATTTCAGTTAGGATATGAACATTTTGAGTGATTAAAATGACGAATCAACATTCTATAAAATGAATCAAACGAGGTATTAATATTCTACAAAGTTCATTTAAGGTATCAATGTTTGAATGAGTTTTTAATTAAGCTTTTTTAATTTTCATCAAAGTTTAATTATTAGTATCTTATTTTACTCACTTTACAAAACATTGATTTTTCTTTTTATCTACTTGAAATATTGATACTTTAAATGAATCTATCCCTAAATGTTGATGCCTCTTTATAATTACTTGAAATGTTGATAGCTTAAAAGAATTTACCCTTAAAAGTTAATACATTTATGATAATTTACCATGAAAATATTGCACAAAAATATAAACATTGCATAAAAAGGTTGAATTCATATTCGTTATAATGAATAATTGTTATGTCATAAAAAGGTTGAATTCATATCTTTATAAGTTCTTAATAAAGGATTATCAATGTTTTATTTAACATGTAACATATTAGTATGAGTAATAGTTTTATCATAAAAAGTATGTTAGAGTTTTCTTTTTTTTGTTTTTAATAATATATTATAATGTGTTGTTCAAAATGTTAAATAAGAACATATGGAGTACTTATTTCAATATTGTCTCTTGTTTAAAGTATATGATTAGGTATGTGTAAATGAGTTTTGTCTCACAGGCTCACTTGTTCACCCATTTTAAAAAAAAGGGCTACGACAAATATTTTCCCACCCATTTAAAAGTAGGGGTGTGCACGGTAAGGTTCGGTTTGCACATCGAACCGAACCGCACCATATTTTACAGTTCGGTTTTTATTTTAAATTCGAACCTAAGCATACGGTTCGGTTCGTAATTTTTTCAAACCGAAAAAAAAACGTTCGATACGGTTCGGTTTACGGTTCGAACCGTTTTTAGTCATAAAATAAAAATATATTTTATCGAAAAACTTCAATTACATATATTTTATCACTAATCTAAATATAAACAACAATATTTTAAATTAATTATTTACTAAATAATATATAAAACTTATAGAATGAAAGAATTTCGTCCATTATAAAATTATAATTGTAACTAGTCTTATTTTTTGAAAATCTTAACTATAATGGTAACTAGACTTTATCCCAATATAAGACATAAAATTTAATTCGTTGTATGCTTTTAACTAACATATTATTAATTATATAAATCAATAAGTAACTAAATAATAAAATTAGATTAATTAGTAAGACAAATATAAAAAAAAAAGTAGGAGTTAGAATACTAGAGGCAAAAATCTAAAATTTATCTTATTTGTAGACAATATAACAATTAAAACATATTATGAAAAATCTAATTTTATTCTAATGAATGATACATATCTAAGTCATAAATCTTAAAAGCAATTAATTTTAAAAAATTAATTATTTTTAAGATTTGTGATTTAGATATGTATCATTCATAAAACAATTAAGAGTAAAAATAATATATTTAATTTTTTTAAAAATATAAAACATTTAGGTTCGTTCGAACCATAACGGTTCGGTTCATGGTCCCGAACCGAACCGTGAACCGTTTGCCCTTCACCGAACCAAACCGCAAACCGAACCGTTTCAAAAAAAGAACCAAAATTTTGGTTCAGTTCGGTCCGGTCCGGCTCGGTTCACGTTCGATCGTTTTCTTACACAGCCCTATTTAAAAGCAATGCAAAAATATACAACCTATTTAACTTGTGGGATAAAAGAAGCTAGGCCATGATAGGCTAAGTTAGCTTGCAAGTCCATTAGGAAAACAAAAAATTAAAAGTTAAACTTAAAAGAAAAAAAATAATAAAATCTCCTTTCTATAAAGTTTTTAATTCCACTTCTTATTGGCTCGCCGCATTTCGGTATCTCCATTTCAATCTCATAGTCATCAAACACACACACACACACACACACAGAGATATATATGTTGGTCCCAATAATGTAAGCAAGAGGGGGGGTGAATTGCTTTTTCACAAAAATAAATTCTTTTCGAAATTTTCAATTCACTTCCTTTTGATTACTTTATTAAACTTAGAATTAATTAAACTTGCTGTTTAGAAACTAATCACAGCTGATAATCACACTTGTATATCTATTTTAATTCAAAACAGATCAAATTTAATTTTATGCGGAATACAGACAACTCTCTGAAGTACTCTCTGAAACAGGTTCTGAAACGTGACAGTTTATCAAATACTTCAATATAAATTGCACGAAAATAAAAAGAGTAGGGTAGAGAAAAATGCAAATCGATTTATAGAGGTTCCGCCTCGAGCGTCAGTCCTCTCTTCCAACTCCACGTTGGGGACCCGGTATTCCACACCGGTTTGTTCCACTATATCCAAAATCAAAAGTTACAAGCTTGTCTTGCCAATCCTCTTGGCTACAATACACTCTGTCCCAATTCTCACGGTTATCCTATAACACACAATTGGTCTAACAGATAACTTGCAACACTCAACCTCACTCAAAAAAAATTGAATGATACTCAATCAAGGAAATACAATAAATATCCTATCTTTCGAACAAAAATATTGTGAACACTTTGTAACGCAAGGACTTTTGAGAGAAATGCACTCGAAGACTTTTTCTTTCAACAGAGAGTTAGAGCAAGATTCGTTCTTCTCATCATATCTTCCTTGTTGTTGTGCTTCCTCTATATATTGTTTTATCTCAACGGCTAGCAAAGAAGTCGTTCAAAACAATTCGAATTCTTCTCAAATTGAAAATATTTGACTTGGCAAATTCCCTCCTTTGAAGTGTCTGTTACGTGTATGATCAATCCCGAATAATCTTCTTAGCTTTATCCAAATTTCGTTGATGCTGTCATCTGATAATGTCTCATATATCTTGATATGTTTATCCATAACAATTTGGATAAATACTTCAACAAACTATCCCATAAAAATAGTGATATCCTTTATCCTTGAAGATAAGCTTTAAAAGATCTTCGTTTCGAAAATTTGAACCAACATGAACTTGGTAAAATATATCCCTTATCTTTAGGAATTTGCTGACCACGTGAAACATAAAAATCTGACGATCTTCTTCCTCAAGAAAATTAAATAGACGTAACTTATAATAAAATTGATGAAATAAATCCCCTTGGATATTTTATCCAACTTTAGTGGAACAAAATGAATATACTACCCAAATATATTCATTTCGTGGAGTCAGGCCTTCAGATGATAAGGTATAAATAAATTCGCAACATTCTGTGCATCTTCTGTTCTGGAACAGATTTAGTTTCTGATCTTCCTTCTGAAAATGAATCTGAAATACCTTCTGAAAATGACTCTGAACTACCTTCTGAAACAATTTCTAAAAAATCTGATGATTAGTTCAATCATGAAATATTTTGGTTTTGGTTTTGGTTTTGGTTTTGATTGCTATACTTTATTTATTTGTTAAAAAGACTTTTACTCCTTTTTGTTATCATCAAAATATTATGAGAGATTCCAACATTCTCCCCCTTTTTGAAGATAACAAAACCTTATGATTAAAAACAAATATAATATCATATATCAAAAACATATCAGATTTAACCAAAACTCATACATACGGATCAATCACTAACTCACAAATATAATCAAATCTCATATCATAAGCATATTGCACAAACTATATTGATATCTTAAGATTTGTTTTTCATCATATATCTTCTCCCCCTTTTTGTTATCAGAAAAAAATAACTCCCCCTGAATTTATGCATATAAAATTCATTCAAGTCAAGGAAATATAGAGATTTCAGCATAACAGAAAATATCACAAAAATATCCAAAAGAGAAAATATTTTCATTACAAACCGAAAACAAAATATAGAAAATTCGCTAAGAGAAATTGTCTGTTAAAAAAATAAAGGACTCTATTTCTTTTAGATGTTTTCTTCCTTGCCAGAGATTTCTTCCTGCCAGAGAATTTAGCAGGAGTTGGAGTTGGAGATTGAAAATCAGTTTGTTGTTCAGCAGGGGATTGTTGAGGGATGGATAGGAGAGAAACCGCAGCTTGTTGTTCAGGAGTAGGGTCAACAGGAATGTCTTTAGCTGCAACAGGGGTTTCCTCAGCAGTAGCAGGAACTTGTTCCATTGGATCAGCAACTGGTGGAGTTGGTTCAGGAACATGTTCTGCTGGTTGCTCTACATCCTCTGTAGGTGGAATGGAGTCAGGATCAACATGAGGGATTCCAGCAGCTGATGGAGATGTTGGATCTTTAGGAATGTCAGCCGCAGGTGGAGATGATGAACCAGGTGTTGTTGTAGGAAAGACAGGATCAGAAATTGGCTCAGATGGAGTGGTTTCCACTTGAGGAGCGGGAGGACTAAAGGAGATTTTTGAACAGAGGACAAATCAAATTTCTTCAAGAATGCTTCCATTCGAGAAGAAATGAGATTGTCAATCTGTTGGAGAGAGATAGGTTGGGACGTCTCTCCTGGTGGCTTCAAGGGAATACCCTCTGATTCAGTCTCTGAATCAGAATCTGATTCAACAGTCTGCCCTTCTTTGATCTCAAACTTCTTCCCAGTCCCCAACTCATAATCCCTTTTTCTCTTCTTTGCTGCAACAGGAGCCTTCCCTTTTCCTTTGGCATCCTTATCAGATTTCCTCTTCTTTGATTTTTCAACACCATGTGGATCCTCTTTTTCTATTTCGTCCAAGATTCTTTTGAGAGTCAATTCTCTCTTGCGATTCTTCGGATGAACATAGAAAGCTCCATCAATGCTGTACCAAAATTTCTCCTTTATCGAAATACTCATGTGCTTAATCACTTTATCACCAATCTTCTTCATTATTTGAGGACTACGAACATGCTTAGGCATCTTCACATGATGTTTTTGCAAAATTTTCATGATTATGTTTCCATAAATCATGTGCTTTTTATTTCTCCACATGTGCCGTAAGATAATCCTAGGCAAGTCTAGTTGTTTTTGCAACTTCATCCCCAGAACAATGATTGCTCCTCTTTAGAAATGGAAGTAGGACTTCCTTTCTTTGGTAATATGCACTCGATAACAATCTTGTGCAGCAACCTTATCAACAACTCGAATTCAGAAATGAAAATATCTTTGGCATGAAACTTTCCAATGCCATCATTCAAGAGTTGCATAGATTCATTTCTACCTAAGGTTATCAGCTCGTGATCATCCCCATGATCTAACAGACCTAAACAATCAATCAGCATCTTTCTATTGACCACGATCCTTTTTCCTCCAACTTTCGAGATCAACAAAGTCTCATTTTCAAATTTCAGATTCTTGTAAAATTCTTCAACTAATTCTCCAATTATATCAATGCGTAAATCACACAACCCTTTAGCTCCTATTCTGTCTAGCCAAAAACCAGCATAAAAACCTTTCTTTTCAAAGAATTGGAAATCGATAAAAGAACAAGGGTGGATTTTGGATTTAACCAACCTGACAGTTTTAGGGTTTCCTCCTTCTGTTTATTTCCCCTTTTTGATACCTTCTTAGGGTCAGCTTTCTTTTTCTGAAAAGACGGAGAGGGTGAGGTAGATTCAGAGCTTGCTTTCGCACTCTCTGATTTTGCGTCTGAATCAGCTTCTGATTCAGCATCCGATTCTGAACCACTTTCGTTATCAACTTCCTTTTCCTTAGTGGATTCAGAAGCGAGTTCCTCAGATGAACTCTTTTCCTCAGTCACTTCTTTTTCAGTATCCTTTGCCAAAGAAGGATCTTGAGATGCTTTAGACCTTATCGCGGTTGCCTTTGGTGTTGTTTCAACATGAACACCCTTAGATGATTTCGAACTGTGTTGAGAGTCAGAATCCACAGAGATTTCAACGGGGGTTTTAGATGGTTTAGATTTGAAACCCTTGGATTGAATTCGGAAGATTTTCTTGGAGCCATATGTTGAAGGAAAAACGTGAGGGTTTGAACAACACACGAGAGGATTTTGCAGATTGAGAGAGAAAAGATAAATTTTGAAATGGAAGGAGAGAGAAAAAAATCGATGGTTAAAAATTGCACGATGCACAAGATCAGTTATTAATTCTGTTTAGATTTCCAACAGAAAACAAAATATCTTTTATTCATCCTCTTTAATCGTGTAATCCTCTTAACCACGAATTTATGTTTCCAACATAAAGAATCTCGTAAATTGAGACTACTTGAGTATAAGAAAATGAATCTAATGAAATTTCTGATCGAGCAATTAATGCAAAATAAATATCAGAAATTACAAAGGATTACATATTCCTATTTCATTACGAATAAATTCAAATCGAGATTTTTCAAGGGGTTTTGTAAAAATGTCAGCTAATTGTCTTTCTGTAGGGACAAAATTAATACTAATATTGCCAATATTTACATGATCCCTTATGAAATGATGTCTTATTTCAATATGTTTTGTTCTTGAATGTTGAACTGGATTTTTGGTTAAATTAATTGCACTAGTATTATCACATTTTATTGGTACATTTTTGCAATTAATTCCATAATCATTCAATTGTTGTTTTATCCATAAGATTTGAGCACAGCAATTTCCAATTGAAATATATTCTGCCTCAGCTGTTGAAAGAGCTACAGAATTTTGTTTCTTTGAAGACCAAGATATTAATTTATCTCCTAAAAATTGACATGTACCTGAAGTACTTTTTCTATCTACTTTACATCCTGCATAATCTGCATCTGAATATCCTAGTAATTCAAAATTTTTATTCTTTGGAAACCAAATGCCTATCTTAGATGTACAAGAAATGTACTTAAAGATTCTTTTAACTGTTTTTAAATGTAATTCAGTAGGTGCACTTTGAAATCTAGCACATAAGCATACAGCAAACAATATATCAGGTCTAGAAGCTGTAAGATATAATAAAGAACCAATTAAGCTTCTATATAACTTTTCATTTACCTTTTTCCCTTTAGAATCAAGATCTAACCTTGTAGTTGTGCTCATTGGAGTTGCAGCTCCTTTACAATTCTCAAAACCAAACTTCTTCACTATTTGTTTTGTATATTTCTCTTGATGGATAAAAATTCCATCTTTTGTTTGCTTAATTTGCAAACCAAGAAAGAAATTTAGCTCTCCCATCATGGACATCTCAAATTCAGCCTGCATCATACTAGAGAATTCTTTGCAATATTTCTCATTAGTTGATCCAAAAATGATATCATCAACATAAATTTGAACAATCAGAATATCTTGTTCAAAATGTTTTAAGAACAAAGTTGTATCCACTTTTCCTCTTGAAAAACCATTTGAGATCAAAAATTCACTTAATCTTTCATACCAAGCTCTAGGAGCTTGTTTAAGACCATATAACGCTTTTCTTAGCTTAAATACATAATCTTCTTTTGATGGATCTTCAAATCCAGGTGGTTGATGTACATAAACTTCCTCTTTAATATAACCATTTAAAAAAGCACTTTTAACATCCATTTGGAATAATTTAAAATCTTTGTAACATGCAAAAGCAAGTAATAATCTAATTGCTTCAAGCCTAGCTACAGGTGCATATGTTTCATCATAATCTATTCCTTCTTCTTGTGAATATCCTTTAGCTACAAGTCTAGCTTTGTTTCTGACTATTTTTCCATTTTCATCAAGTTTGTTTTTAAATACCCATTTGGTGCCTATTATTGATTTATCCTTAGGACACGGTACTAAATTCCATACTTGATTTCTTTGGAATTGATTGAGTTCTTCTTGCATTGCTTCAATCCAATTATTATCATTTAATGCTTCATCAATATTACTAGGTTCAATTTCTGATATTAAAGCAAAATGACTTTCAAATTCTTGTAAACTACTTCTAGTTCTTACTCCTGTATTTAAATCACCAATAATTTGCTCAGATGGATGTGCAGATACATACCTCCAGTTTCTGCTACTTTCTGAAATACCTTCTGAAATAGCTTCTGAAGGAGTTTCTGAGTTTTCTTCTGACTCAGTTTCTGTATCATTTTGAGGAGCAACTTCTTCTGATGTTTCAGAATTCTGCTCATCTTTTGCTTGAGAACTAATATCCTCCTTTTTAACTAATTCTTCACTCTCTTCATCATCAAAATCATCATCCTCAATTTTCTCAATAAATTTTACATTTATAGTTTCTTCGATTATTCTTGTTTTTAAGTTAAAAACACGATAAGCTCTACTGTTCAAGGAATATCCTACAAATAAACATTCTTCGGATCTTTCATCAAATTTTCCCATATTTAGATTGTTTTTCAACACATAACACTTAGATCCAAAAGCATGAAAATAAGATACAGTAGGTTTTCTTCCTTTAAACAACTCATATGATGTTTTTGAAGTTAATGGTCTTAGATACACTCTATTTATTATGTAACATGCTGTTGATACAGCCTCTGCCCATAAAAACTCAGCTACTTTGTTTTCATTTAACAAAGTTCTTGTCATTTCTTGAAGAGTTCTATTCTTCCTTTCTACAACCCCGTTTTGTTGAGGAGTATAAGGAGCGGAAAAATTATGAGCTATACCATTTTCATCGCAAAAATTTATGAATAAAGCATTGTCAAACTCTCTTCCATGATCGGTTCTTAAACTTATTATGGACATTCCTTTTTCATTTTGAATTTGCTTAGCAAATCTTTCAAATACTTCAAATGTGTTACTCTTCTGTTTTAAGAAAAACACCCATGTATATCTAGAATAATCATCAACAATTACAAGACCAAAACGACATCCACCAAGACTTAAAGTTCTTGTTGGACCAAATAAATCTAAATGCAACAATTCCAATGGTCTTTTAGTAGAGATTACATTCTTGCTTTTATGAGGTGACGAAACCATTTTATTTTTCATACATGTTTCACATTTAATGTCTTGTTTTATATTTATTCTTGGTAAGCCAAAAATAATTTTCTTCTTGGATAGTTTTTCGAGTTGATTGAAATTAACATGACCAAGTCTTCTATGCCATATTTTTATATTTTCAGACATAGCAAAGAAACATTTTTCGAAAGTTACATTTGAAGGTTTGACTAAATAAACATTCTTGTTTCTATATCCTTCAAATAGTTTTGTTCCATTCTTGTCATAAGCATAACATTTATCATGTTCGAAAATCATTTTGTAACCCTTGTCACATAATTGACTTATACTTAATAAATTATGTTTTAATCCAACAACAAGAGAAACATTTTCAATTGTATGAGGAGATAGACCAATAGTACCTGTTGCCACTATTTTACCTTTACTATTGTCACCAAACTTAACATATCCTCTTTCTTTCCAATTAATACTTGTGAACAAAGAAGCATCTCCAGTCATATGTCCCGAACACCCACTGTCGAGATACCATTTTCCTTTAAGCTTTGCTTCTTGTTCCTACATGTATCAACAAAGGGTTAAACCTTCTTAGGAACCCAAACAAGTTTGGGTCCTTTGAAATTCAAGCTCTTCTTTTCAAAGTTATCAACTTGTTGTTTCATGAGCTTGTTTTTCTTGTAGAAACAAAACTTCTCAATATGGCCAATTTTATTACAAAAATAACAAGCATAAGAATAACTATTCCCATATCTATTGTTCCTGTTCTGGAACTGATGTGGATATTTTCTAGAATATCCTCTTACCTGTTCCTTCACTTGCCCTCTTCTTGTAAAGTTTCTGTTCTGATCTGGGTACCTTCTGATATACCCTCTGAAATACCCTCTGACTGGACTGTCAGATTTTTTCTTTGTTACAGTGTTGTTAACTGTAGATGTTTCCTTAAATAAGGATTCTTTTCCTTTAACAAATACAGTTTTTTGAACATTCTTACTACTGCTACCTTGTTCAAATCCTAAGCCATATTTTATTTTATCAGTTCTTTGAGAGGAAATCAACATATTTAACTTTTTGTCACTCTCATTGAACTTACTGAACGTATTCTTTAGTGATTGAGATAAGTCTCCTATTCTTCTGTTAAGTTCTTTAGTCTCTTCTTTTAGTATACTATTCTCTCTCATGAATTTATTCACTTTCACATGTAATTTTTCATTATCATGTTTCAATATGTCGTTTTCATCCATAAGTAACCTATTTGTTTGAATAACAACTTCCTTTTCATTTTTGAGAGATTTAACTTCAGAATCAAGTTTATTTATTTTAACATGTGCCTTTTTCAATGATTTCAATAAGTTTTGCATTTCAATCATTACATCCTCATCAGAAACATAATCAAGTTCTGAATTTACCTCAGATTGTGCCATTAAGCATATGTTTGAATCATCCTTTTCATCCTCTGAGTTATCCTCTGAATCTGTCTCTGATTCGTCAAGGTCACTCCACGTCGCCATCAAGGCTTTGTTTCTCTTTTTGAACTTCTCAATTTTCTTAATCAGTGATGGACACTCGTATTTAATGTGACCAGGCTTCTTGCATTCATAACAAATAATTTCTTGTTTCTTCTCTTCTTTCATCTCCTTTTTCTTGTCTTTGTCCTTGAAGAATTTACCTGCATCATATCTCTTAGTTTCGAATTTTTTAGTAAATTTCTTACCTTGCTTTCTTCTCAGAATTTTGCCAATTCTTTTAGCCAACAAGTTGATGTCATCACTATCATTGCTACTGGTCTCTGAATCTGATGCATCCGCATGAACTTCCTTTGCTTTAAAAGCAATGGCTTTCTTGCTTCCTTCTGCTTCTTCAGTAGCATCTATGTGAGATTGATACGCCATCAGTTTCTCCTTGAGTTGACTTAAGGTTAAAGCGCTGAGATCATTTGCTTCTTCAATGGCCGTTTTCTTTGCATCCCAAGCTATAGGTAAGATCCTTAGTATTTTCCTGACAAGATCAGCTTCCTCTATCTTCTTTCCAAGAGAAGCTAGCTCGTTAGTTATAGAAACAAATCTATCAAAAGCATCTTTAATTTTCTCTTCAGGTTTGAATTTGAACAATTCATATCTTTGCAAGAGAGCATTGATTTTAGTATCTTTAATTGTTCTCGTTCCTTCATAGGTCTCACTAAGTGTATCCCATACTTGCTTAGCAGTAATGCAAGATGAAATTAAATAGAATTCAGATGGTGAGATAGTAGTTAGAAGAAGGTTCTTAGCCTTGTTGTTCTTCTCTATTGCTCTCTTCTGATCTTGAGTTAATTGTGCTTCAGCAGTCACGTTCACTTGATAGTCTCCAACTGAAATCACCTGCCATGAGTCAAAATCATTAGCCTTGATGTAAGTCTCCATGCGCATTTTCCAATAAGGATAATTAGAACCATTAAAATAAGGTGCTCTATTCACTGCAATATTTGTTTCAGCCATGATACTTGGATCACTCAATAATAATTGAGGCAAGCTCTGATACCAATTGTTGGTCCCAATAATGTAAGCAAGAGGGGGGGTGAATTGCTTTTTCACAAAAAATAAATTCTTTTCGAAATTTTCAATTCACTTCCTTTTGATTACTTTATTAAACTTAGAATTAATTAAACTTGCTGTTTAGAAACTAATCACAGCTGATAATCACACTTGTATATCTATTTTAATTCAAAACAGATCAAATTTAATTTTATGCGGAATACAGACAACTCTCTGAAGTACTCTCTGAAACAGGTTCTGAAACGTGACAGTTTATCAAATACTTCAATATAAATTGCACGAAAATAAAAAGAGTAGGGTAGAGAAAAATGCAAATCGATTTATAGAGGTTCCGCCTCGAGCGTCAGTCCTCTCTTCCAACTCCACGTTGGGGACCCGGTATTCCACACCGGTTTGTTCCACTATATCCAAAATCAAAAGTTACAAGCTTGTCTTGCCAATCCTCTTGGCTACAATACACTCTGTCCCAATTCTCACGGTTATCCTATAACACACAATTGGTCTAACAGATAACTTGCAACACTCAACCTCACTCAAAAAAAATTGAATGATACTCAATCAAGGAAATACAATAAATATCCTATCTTTCGAACAAAAATATTGTGAACACTTTGTAACGCAAGGACTTTTGAGAGAAATGCACTCGAAGACTTTTTCTTTCAACAGAGAGTTAGAGCAAGATTCGTTCTTCTCATCATATCTTCCTTGTTGTTGTGCTTCCTCTATATATTGTTTTATCTCAACGGCTAGCAAAGAAGTCGTTCAAAACAATTCGAATTCTTCTCAAATTGAAAATATTTGACTTGGCAAATTCCCTCCTTTGAAGTGTCTGTTACGTGTATGATCAATCCCGAATAATCTTCTTAGCTTTATCCAAATTTCGTTGATGCTGTCATCTGATAATGTCTCATATATCTTGATATGTTTATCCATAACAATTTGGATAAATACTTCAACAAACTATCCCATAAAAATAGTGATATCCTTTATCCTTGAAGATAAGCTTTAAAAGATCTTCGTTTCGAAAATTTGAACCAACATGAACTTGGTAAAATATATCCCTTATCTTTAGGAATTTGCTGACCACGTGAAACATAAAAATCTGACGATCTTCTTCCTCAAGAAAATTAAATAGACGTAACTTATAATAAAATTGATGAAATAAATCCCCTTGGATATTTTATCCAACTTTAGTGGAACAAAATGAATATACTACCCAAATATATTCATTTCGTGGAGTCAGGCCTTCAGATGATAAGGTATAAATAAATTCGCAACATTCTGTGCATCTTCTGTTCTGGAACAGATTTAGTTTCTGATCTTCCTTCTGAAAATGAATCTGAAATACCTTCTGAAAATGACTCTGAACTACCTTCTGAAACAATTTCTAAAAAATCTGATGATTAGTTCAATCATGAAATATTTTGGTTTTGGTTTTGATTGCTATACTTTATTTATTTGTTAAAAAGACTTTTACTCCTTTTTGTTATCATCAAAATATTATGAGAGATTCCAACAATATATATATATTTAACTCTGTAACGGGCTTTGTGTTGTTTCATCCAATGGCGACGTCATATTAGTTGATTAATTTATGATTGAATTTTGATTGTTCTCTACATGGAAATGGTGTGGGAGAGCTGACCTTTTTGATGTAGTATTTGATGGTTTAATCGAACCAAGCCTTTTATAAA
>JAMXBD010004678.1:0-48259 GCA_024138025.1 Combretum micranthum | reverse complement strand
AAACCCCCGGAAATCCTCAGTATCTAGAAAACCCTAGAGAGTTGGAGACAAAACCCTAATCCGATCAGATTAAGTTTAGTGAATGGAGCCTAGGAACCCCAAATCCGGCTTTCCATCGGTTTCATAGTAAAATAAATATTTTGGAGTAAATGAATTTGAATTGTTGTCCCAAAGTACATTTCAAACCTTTGAAAGTTTTAAATTCGGAAATTTTTCAATTCCGGGCCTTCCCGAGCCCAAATACGGAAAAGCGTGCCCCGGGCCACGGATTCAGAAAAATATTCCGGAATATTCATTAGAACCGTAATTTTATAAGGATTCCAAAAATATCAATTTCATAATTTTCCGAGCTATAAAGATTACAGTTATAGCTTTTCCCGTGTTTTCGGAACAACCGGTAAAGTAGATGTCTTGTCTACTATTCACAAGTACAACCTACACTACACACTACCCATACCTATTCTTACATCCTTACAACTACTCATTCCAATTTTCTTTTCAAGAAATTTTGTCTTTTAAATAATTATTACATTTATTACATTTATTTCATTTTCATTTACTAAATTACAAAAAAATCAAATTTTAAACACACACACACTCCATGCATGAATGGCCGGCGCCCCCTTCCTCTAATTTCCCTCTTCCATTAATCATTTTACTCCATTTTATTCAACTAAACCCTAATACATTTGATATATATACTTATTTTTCTCTCTCTCTCTTCATTTCTTCTCTTTTCAAAATTGGAAAAAAGGATCAAACCCTCTCTTCTCTCCCTCTCATTGCCGAGCACTCCTCTCCCCCATTCCCTCTCACACTTCAACTTGTTTCCTTCTTCTTTCCTTCATCAAGACTCCTTTGGTATGTATATTTAGGCTTTGTTCATCCAAAATCTTGCTATGGCAAGATGATTCTTGTGTGTTTTCCCATCTAAATCCCAATGAGCATGAGCAAGGGCATGAAAACACTACTACAAGAATCTCAAGCCATCTCAAGAAGTGGATCTAGCCTTTAAATGAGTTTTGTTTGAAATATCAACTTGTTCATGCATGTAAAGTAGTGATCTTGCATATATATTGTTGTTCATGCCATGAGATCCATGATTTATGCATCATACTTAGTAGATCTAAAAGTTTAGACACCCACATTGTCATTTACATGTATGATCATAGAGATATTTTTACTTCCATGCATTGATGATCATAAAGATGTAGTCTTGAATATGTATGGAGATGTGAGGTAGTGGATAATCATATGTAGAAGGCAAGACCATTGAAAAAGGAAGGACTTTGTTGAAAATGAAAAGTTGGAAATTCGGATGAAATGGAAACCCTATCCTAAAGACCTCCAAAATCAATTTTAAACTTATATTTCATAAGAAAAATGAAGGGTATGTGTAATAGATATGATGAAGGAATTATTTTCATAAGTTTAGATGAGTTTAGGCATGATAAAAATAAGGAAAACAAGAGGTGAAGTTAGGATGAAAAATGTTGACTTTAAATGTGTAGTCAAATTCGTAACTTTGTGTAATGCCTATATAAACACTTAGTATTTAAGTCTAAAATGGATATTTTATAAGCTAAATGAAGTCCTTAGATAATGTATACATTGAAGCCCCAAATTTTTAATACATTAGACTAGATTTCCTTAAGAAAAATGTAAGAAAAGAAAATTTGGAAAATTCGGATTTTATAACTAGCTTATTGAAAACATGTTTACCAAATGAAAATGTGAATTTTTGTGCATGAATGGAGGCCATGACTATTATAGACTTTGAGAACCTAATTTTAGTTAAATAATAAGTAGATTACAAGATTAAAAACCAAAGAAACCCTAAGGAGTATAATGTGGGAGAATAACTTCTTAGAATTAGCCTTTATGAAACTTTCCCCAACACTTAGGAGTTCCTAAAAGTTTATTACTACAAAAATCATCATGACCATGCACAATTGAGTTCATTACATGGCATACACATTAGTAGTTCATTCCTAAATCATTCATGCATAATCACTAACTAGGAACATTTCTTATCAAAAGCAAAGCACATTTTCAAAGTTGGATCAATTGCGGGACAGAACTGATCCCACTGTTCCGTGACCCTATGATTTTCAAAACTTGGATTTAATACTTGAATTAGATAGATCTTTCGAAGTAGATGAAGATCGATATAAAGTTTGCGAAATTCCGAGTTAAAATGACCAAGTTATGGCCGTTTTAAGTCGGAACTTCCAAATATAGCGAGAAATCCGAATTCAACTAGTCTAGATGTATAGTTTGATTTAATTACATGGTAGAATCTCATAGGGATTATTCTTGATTGGTAGGTGATTCCGAGCAGGACGACTCTCTACCACCCGATTATTACTATTAAGGAGTTTGGTGACCCATGGCCGAGTGAGTTACTTCCACTCTCAATTAATGCTTGTGAATGTAATGTAGTGGCACTAGTGATGTAGGCAAAGATAAAAGAATTGTACAAGCATGATGGGGTATGTGGGAATTATTTATGTTTTGATTGTTGATATGTGAAATGGAACTTAAGGATATCGAAACCGGTGTTAAGATATTGAGTTGTATTATCATTATAATGAATGTCTGATACTTGTTGGTCACCTAAAAGAATCGAATTAATGACTATTCGACTCCGACTATAAACTGAGTTCATTCATGTCACATGGGGTTGGAGCATTTGCATTGGTTGGTTTTTCGTGACCCATAAAACGAATGTGAGGTTAATCGTGATCCATAAAACGAATGTGAGGTTAATCGTGATCCATAAAACGAGCTTTTAATCAGTTGACCGTGAGCTTAAACGGCGTCGTACCGCAGGATTCGTTAATCTGCTAACCCGGGATGGAGGGCGCAAGTCCATCCACATATGATTTCCGGTTGGTCATATGTTTGTTGATCATTTGTATGGTGCATACACTTGCTTGAATAATCACTTGCTTGAATGATTGTATCTAATTGCGTTATGGAAGTATTACTCACTAAGCTAGTTAGCTTACGCCCCTAGTGTTTATCTTTTGCAGCATGAGTTTATATGGCTTAGGCCAAGGCAAGCCACAGCGCAGGTACCGGAGATAGGAGTTTCCCATAGAAGTTTGATTCATTTCTTTTGTATAGACTTCCATTGGAAACTAAGGACTCTGGATGACTGTAATAGACTGTTATTCTTTTGCGGGGGAATGCCCCTTAGATTTTGTAAACCTTAAAATTATGCGTTTTGATTTATTATCTATGGCTAATGAATGCCTTGTTAAACTGTTAAACTCCATTTGTTGAAGTATTCTATTGTCGTAAGGGAACGCTTTACATCTACTTAAGACTCCGAAGGCCCGGTTAGGGAACTCGAGAGTCTTACTTAGTATGTGGCGGACTGTTACGTTTAGGATACCCTACGGGGCGTGACAGTTTAAGTTGGTATCAGAGCCTAGGTTATAAAACAAGACAATAGAATTAAAATAAACGGACCTAGAAATCTAATTACTAGGTTAAATGGAGTTAAAAACGTTTTCTTGTTGAGTCTAATTAGTAGTATTGTTTGATGTAGGTCTCTCTGGGTGAGACTAGGGAAAGGGCAAGGAATTTTACGAAAAGAAATGATGAAACCATGGTAGAATATAGACTGAGGCTAAGAGAATTGTGTGAAGATTTTGCCTTAGCCCGACATCCCCGGACCCTAGGGGAAATGTACAGGTTATGGAAGGATGGGCTGAGATATACCCGATGGGCTCAGTAGTGGATCAATTGAGTTATGATCCTATGGAAGAAGGAGCTGGACGAAGTTAGAGACCATCTACACATTAGAGAGGATCATGGTTGATTACGGGCGTGAGCCCATGACAGAGAAGCCACGTTTATCTTGAAAAGTGGAGGAAACCGAACCCCTCCAGATTTTAGGGTATGGATCCCCATAGGACCCCTATATGTTTATGCTCATGATAACTTTTTGATCACCATGACTGGAACATAGCTGATGCATGGAATCATATCACCTGGCATGCAATCTATCTGGACATCCTCCCCCCCGTGTAATTCCCACCTCCAGCTATGGATATAGGTATGCAGCTGAATGGAGCACCTGTGATTGAAGAGGAAGAAGAGGAGGAGGAGGAGGATCCCGAGGAGGATCCGAACTGGGAACAAAATGAGGTACCTAGGACCCCTACCCCGCCTGTTGAACCAGAAGTGCAGGTAAACCCAGAACCCGATCAAATTATATGGGATTTCAACCGGATGTTGGAGATACCAGAGAGTGGGAGGGTAGAACCCGAGGTAGATTCCAGGCTATGGAGAGATGTGTATGTGGAGGGTGAGAACCCACCTGTGCTTGACCTAGCAGTAGTAGAACCCGAGGCCCCAGTGCCTATGGAGACAGAGAATGTGGCAGATGAGCCTGTGAGAGAACCTGAAGTAGAGGTGAACCGCCTAGGTGAACCCGAGATAAGAGGTGAAGAGGAAGAAGTAAGCCCGCATGAGGGGCAAGGGACTGAAGAAGAGGAAGAAGAAAGTGAGGATCAGGAGCCTCTAGTTCGACCCGCTAGGAAGCGGAGGATGACCACCAGGGAGTATCTTAGCTTGTTCGTCCGACAGGACGATGGTGGTTCTACCAGCAGGAGACGACTTCCTAGCCCGACCCCCGACAGCTCTAGTGATGATTAGAGACCGGGATGTTAGCTAACCCATAAAGTCCAAGCGGAATCCTGATTTTCTTATTTTGTAGTAGGCAATGCGGGATGCCAAATTGCCTTAGGATTTCAGGATAGTTAGTGTTTTGTTGTTCTTTTTCCCTGTATTTTGTCATGTTTTCGGGAATAGGGAAATTGATTAGAATAGGAAGGGCTTAGCTAGCCAAATTTTGGGAACTAAAAGTTGATGTAATATTTGTATGGCTCGCTAAAGAAATGAAAAGGATCACTTTTGTTTTAAAGAAATGGAATTGTGAAAAGCACGCATTCTAGTCTGATACATAAGAGAACATTAACTGCATATAGATTGCATAAGCATCACTCATTTGCATTTTTGTGTGAAATATCAATTAGTTACTATGTGTGGTTCTTCTATTTCCCTTGTGTTCTTTTAATTATTCCTTATTTCTTTTATGATTGATATTTGACTCATCTTATGACTTATGGAGTTATGTACTCCTTTTCCTTCTGAGCTTGCTATTAATCCTATTCCTTTGAAACCTAAAAACCCTAAATGCTAAAACTCCATTAAACATTGTGTAAGCAGACGAACCGACGAACGGAACCAAGGACAAGGGTCTAACCTAATGAAGCCGATCAACCGGCTATACAACCTGACCCCCAAGGAGTAGCACCCCAAAACCAACAGGGCGATGTGCTAAACGCGATTGGGCAGTTGGCCAATCTCCTGAACACCTTTATCCAGAATCAGAATCCAGTGCGAACCCACCCCAAGTCAGAGTGCTCGGGATTCAGCACCACATCCGCCGCCCGCAGATCATCGGGAAATGACTGCGGAAGCACCTGCTCCACAGGAGGAGCACTCCTATAATGTGCGGTTGCCGCCACCCCCCCCCATACAGGAGACCCCACCGAAGCTCTTTACCGGACTTCATTAAGAGCAACAGGTACTTTGATGGGGCATTCGGTAAGCCGGATGAAGCTGAGGATTGGCTGGCCCAAGTGGAACGTTCTTTTGCTGCATACGAGATTCCACCTTACTTGCAGCTAGAATATGGGACGTATATGTTAAGATACAATGCTCGAGTCTGGTGGGACTCCAAGAGAAGGAATTTGACCTCCCCGGCCACCTGGGAAACCTTCCGCCGGGAATTCTTGAATAATTACTTTCCCTCTAGCTTGAGGGTGAAGTATAGTGCGGACTTCCTTCATGTAAAGCAGAAAGGGAGAACGGTAGAGCAATATGAAACTGAATTTGTTCACCTGCTGCAATATGCCCCTGAATCTTTCAGGGATAGTGAGGAATTAAAGAAGCAGGTATTTCTGGGGGGGACGAAGAACTGCGGATCAAGCTAGAAGAGTTTGGAGTAAGAACCTATCCCGAGATGGTAGAAAAGGCTCGAGTCATTGAAGGGGCTAGGAAAAGAAAGTATCAGGAGCCCGAAAAGAGAGTATTCGGGAAGAGGCCGTTTGATGCCTCGAGCTCAGGATTCAAGGGTAAACGGTATAGGCCGTACCAAGGGTTTAAAGAGGAGTCTAGCACAAGCCAACCCAATTCAAAGCCAACGTCACATGTTGGAAATGTAAGGGACACATGCACCTAGGCAATGCCCACAGTTGAGAACAAGTGCTATTTTTGTGGCGATGCTGGCCACATGGTTTTTACATGCCCAAAGAAGCTGGCAGTAACTTGCTTTATTTGCAAAGAGAAAGGGCACTTAGCTTCCGAGTGTTCACAGCGAAAGAGTGTGACCACCCGACCCTTCGGAGCCTCGAGCAATGCTAACCCCTTGAGGTCTGGTAACAAGAGCGGAAGTCGAGCAGCTTCCGCGATGCACGGGATGAGGCTGTACAATTAGAAGGCCAATGGATGGTGGAAGAAGACGAAGATGAGGACGTAGAGTTGGCAGCTTTGGATCCAAGCGAGAGTTCTGATGGTGGCCTGGTGACAGGTTAGTAACAGAAACCCTCCTAAGTTGAAATTAAGTTGTTTAAATTGATTGCTGTTTAAATGAAATTGTATATATTATGGAAAGCTGGAAGTAGAGACCCTTTATGGATAGCCTTACGAGTATTTTAAGGTTCATATGTGATGGGTGTTTGTGACCTCAGGACATATACAAGTAAATAACGTGGAAGCCTATGCCTTGTTTGACACGGGAGCGACCCACTCGTTCATCACAAATAGTTTGGCAACCCGACTCGGATTGCCCATAGCCACAACCATGGTTAGCTTGAGGATTAAGACCCCCACGGGGAGCGTGGTGTCAACCCGAGATCTAATAAAAGACTGTCCATTGGAAATCCATGATCACCACTCCAAAAGTGATCTAATTGTGCTAGAAATGAATAAATACGAAGTTATCCTCGGGATGAATTGGTTAAGTAAAGTAAAGGCAATAGTGGATTGCCAAAAGAGGACTGTATGTTTTTATGATCAATCGGGAGCAAAAGTAGAATTTATGGGAGAGGCCTTAGTCCCAAAAGGATTGATCTAAGCTCATTCGAGCTGATGATGGAGGATGAGGAAATGATACCGATTGAGGACGTCTTGGATGAAGGGGAAAACCGTGAGGAAAAGAATATTCCAGTGGTGAATGAATACTTGGATGTGTTCCCAGAAATTTTGCCGGGATTACCGCCAAGGAGAGAGATCGACTTTGAGATTGTGTTGGCTCCAAATACCGAACCAATATCTAAAGCGCCATACCGGATGGCACCGGCTGAGTTAAAGAGCTAAAGACGCAGTACAAGAACTAGACCAGAAATTTATAGACCAAGTGTCGCCATGGGGCGCACCCGTTTTGTTTGTGAAGAAGAAGGACGGATCGATGAGGTTGTATAGACTACCGGGAATTGAATAAGGTGACTGTCAAAAATCGATATCCCTTACCAAGAATCGACGATTTATTTGACCAGCTACAAGGAGCTTGTGTGTTCTCACGTATTGACTTACGTTCGGGGTATCATCAGCTAAGGATTAAGCCTGAGGATGTGCCTAAGACAGCTTTTCGTACTCGTTATGGGCACTACGAGTTTTTGGTAATGTCATTTGGACTGACGAATGCACCGGCTGCATTTATGGACTTAATGAATAGAGTCTATAAGCCGCTTTTGGATAAATGTGTAATAGTCTTTATCGATGACATCCATATATTCAAAGACCAGAGAGCAACATGAAGAGCATCTCCGTTTGGCATTGCAAACCTTACGAGATAACAAGCTGTACGCCAAGCTGTCCAAGTGTGACTTTTGGTTAGACCGGATATCCTTCCTCGGACATGTGGTAACGGGAGATGGGATATCAGTTGATCCCGAAAAGATCAAAGCAATAGTGGATTGGAAGCCACCACAAACCGTTACTGAAGTGAGGAGTTTCTTGGGATTGGCTGGCTATTATCGCAAATTTGTGAAGGATTTTTCAAAGATAGCTAAGCCGTTGACTCAATTGACTCAAAAGAACGAAAAATTCATTTGGACAGACAAGAGAGAACAAAGTTTCCAGGAACTAAAGCGACGACTGGTCTCGGCACCGATTTTGGTTTTACCAGATCCGGAAAAGTCTTACACGGTACATAGTGATGCTTCGAGAAATGGTCTTGGATGCGTCTTGATGCAAGAACGGAAGGTCATTGCGTATGCTTCTCGGCAATTGAGACCGCATGAGCAGAACTACCCTACGCATGACTTGGAGCTAGCTGCAGTTGTCTTTGCCTTGAAGTTATGGCGACATTACTGTATGGACAACGGTGTGAGATATACACCGATCATAAAAGCCTTAAATACCTGTTCACACAGAAGGAGTTGAACATGCGGCAAAGGAGGTGGCTGGAACTATAAAAGATTATGACCTAGGGAAAACTGCCCAGGGAGAGTAAATGCAGTCGCACCCCTAAGTCGAAGAATCACGGGGAGGTAGCTGCTTTGATTACCAACCAGAAGGAGTTGATTAAGGAATTTGAGAGATTAAGGATAGAGTTCATAGGTCAAAGTGCTGAGCTCGAGATATCTAACTTGGTACTGGAACCAACCCTCGTGGAAAGAATTAAAGAAGCACAGAGGTATGACGAAGTGATACAAAGGATAAGGAGGGAAACCCAAGCGGGAAAGTACCTTGACTTTGCCGTCGATGAGGAAGACGTGATCCGGATGAACGGAAGGTTGTGCGTACCAGAGGATGAGGAGTTGAAGAAGGAAATAATGAGCGAGGCACATAACTCCGGGTATACCGTGCATCCGGGAGGCACCAAAATGTACCAAGATTTGAAAAGTTGCTATTGGTGGAATGGAATGAAGCGAGACGTGGCAGATTATGTAATGAAGTGCGCAGTATGCCAACAGGTGAAGGTAGAGCACCAGAGGCCGGGC
Organism: Combretum micranthum; assembly: GCA_024138025.1. NCBI lineage: Eukaryota > Viridiplantae > Streptophyta > Magnoliopsida > Myrtales > Combretaceae > Combretum > Combretum micranthum. The sequence continues at coordinate 39,236 of JAMXBD010004678.1, read as the reverse complement.
GGATTGCTGAAGCCCTTACCTATTCCTGAATGGAAGTGGGATCAAATATCCATGGATTTTGTTTGTGGCTTTCCAAAGACTCCATCGGGTTGTGATGCCATTTGGGTAATAGTGGATCGGTTGACTAAGTCGGCGCATTTCCTACCCATGAATATGACCTATTCAATGGAAAGGTTAGCCAAGATCTACATCAGAGAGATCGTAAGATTACATGGCATACCTGCGGGGATCATCTCAGATAGAGACCCGAGATTTGTGTCCAAGTTTTGGACAAGCTTGCAGAAGAGCTTGGGTACTAAATTGCATTTCAGTACGGCTTACCATCCCCAGACCGACGGACAGTCTGAGCGGACGATCCAAACCCTAGAAGATATGCTAAGGGCATGTGCCCTGGAATTCAAAGGGAGTTGGGATAATCATGTTCACCTAATTGAGTTCGCCTATAATAACAGCTATCACTCCACTATCCAGATGCCCCCGTATGAAGCTCTGTATGGACGGCGTTGTAGGTCCCCTTTGTTTTGGGATGAGGTGGAAAAGGTAGCAGTTGGGCCGGAATTGGTACAGGAAGCCGCGGATAAGGTGAGGTTGATTCAGCGAAAGATGAAGGAAGCCCAGGATCGACAAAAGAGCTGGGCGGACTTGAAAAGGCGGGAGCTAGAATTTAAAGTGGGTGATCATGTGTACCTGAAGATAAATCCGATCAAAAGTATCAAGAGGATGCGTACACAAGGGAAATTAAGCCCGAGATACATTGGACCTTTTGAGATTTTGGAAAGAGTCGGAGATCTGGCGTATCGGCTAGCCCTACACCTAATTTGTCCGGGATCCACAATGTGTTTTCATGTGTCAGTCTTGAGGAGATATGTGGCCGACCCAGAGAGGATTCTGGAATTGGAGCCGATCCAGTTGAGGGAAAACCTGACATATGAAGAACACCCAGTAAAGATATTGGATAAGAAAACTCAAAGGCTACGGAACAAAGATATTCACTACGTGAAAGTATTATGGAGGAATCATGCCTTTGAAGAAGCAACCTGGGAAGCGGAGGATGAAATCCGGAGAAGGTACCCCGAGATATTTGAAGGACAAGGTACGTCAGTTCCGTTTTGAGGACAAAACTTTATTTAAGGTGGGGAGGTTGTAAACCCCGGAAATCCTCAGTAGCTAGAAAACCCTAGGAGTTGGAGACAAAACCCTAATCCGATCAGATTAAGTTTAGTGAATGGAGCCTAGGAACCCAAAATCCGACTTTCCATCGGTTTCATAGTAAAATAAATATTTTGGAGTAAATGAATTTGAATTGTTGTCCCAAAGTACATTTCAAACCTTTGAAAGTTTTAAATTCGGAAATTTTTCAATTCCGGGCCTTCCCGAGCCCAAATACGGAAAAGCGTGCCCCGGGCCACGGATTCAGAAAAATATTCCGGAATATTCATTAGAACCGTAATTTTATAAGGATTCCAAAAATATCAATTTCATAATTTTCCGAGCTATAAAGATTACAGTTATAGCTTTTCCCGTGTTTTCGGAACAACCGGTAAAGTAGATGTCTTGTCTACTATTCACAAGTACAACCTACACTACACACTACCCATACCCTATTCTTACATCCTTACAACTACTCATTCCAATTTTCTTTTCCAAGAAATTTTGTCTTTTAAATAATTATTACATTTATTACATTTATTTCATTTTCATTTACTAAATTACAAAAAAATCAAATTTTAAACACACACACACACTCCATGCATGAATGGCCGGCGCCCCCTTCCTCTAATTTCCCTCTTCCATTAATCATTTTACTCCATTTTATTCAACTAAAACCCTAATACATTTGATATATATCTTATTTTTCTCTCTCTCTCTTCATTTCTTCTCTTTTCAAAATTGGAAAAAAGGATCAAACCCTCTCTTCTCTCCTCTCATTGCCGAGCACTCTCTCCCCCATTCCCTCTCACACTTCAACTTGTTTCCTTCTTCTTTCCTTCATCAAGACTCCTTTGGTATGTATATTTAGGCTTTGTTCATCCAAAATCTTGCTATGGCAAGATGATTCTTGTGTGTTTTCCCATCTAAATCCAATGAGCATGAGCAAGGGGCATGAAAACACTACTACAAGAATCTCAAGCCATCTCAAGAAGTGGATCTAGCCTTTAAATGAGTTTTGTTTGAAATATCAACTTGTTCATGCATGTAAAGTAGTGATCTTGCATATATATTGTTGTTCATGCCATGAGATCCATGATTTATGCATCATACTTAGTAGATCTAAAAGTTTAGACACCCACATTGTCATTTACATGTATGATCATAGAGATATTTTTACTTCCATGCATTGATGATCATAAAGATGTAGTCTTGAATATGTATGGAGATGTGAGGTAGTGGATAATCATATGTAGAAGGCAAGACCATTGAAAAAGGAAGGACTTTGTTGAAAATGAAAAGTTGGAAATTCGGATGAAATGGAAACCCTATCCTAAAGACCTCCAAAATCAATTTTAAACTTATATTTCATAAGAAAAATGAAGGGTATGTGTAATAGATATGATGAAGGAATTATTTTCATAAGTTTAGATGGGTTTAGGCATGATAAAAATAAGGAAAACAAGAGGTGAAGTTAGGATGAAAAATGTTGACTTTAAATGTGTAGTCAAATTCGTAACTTTGTGTAATGCCTATATAAACACTTAGTATTTAAGTCTAAAATGGATATTTTATAAGCTAAATGAAGTCCTTAGATAATGTATACATTGAAGCCCCAAATTTTAATACATTAGACTAAATTTCTCTTAAGAAAAATGTAAGAAAAGAAAATTTGGAAAATTCGGATTTTTATAACTAGCTTATGTGAAAACATGTTTACCAAATGAAAAATGTGAATTTTTGTGCATGAATGGAGGCCATGACTATTATAGACTTTGAAACCTAATTTTAGTTAAATAATAAGTAGATTACAAGATTAAAAACCAAAGAAACCCTAAGGAGTAATGTGGGAGAATAACTTCTTGGAATTTGCCTTTATGGAACTTTCCCAACACTTGGGAGTTCCTAAAAGTTTATTACTACAAAAATATCATGACCATGCACAATTTGAGTTCATTACATGGCATACACATTAGTAGTTCATTCCTAAATCGTTCATGCATAAATCACTAACTAGGAACATTTCTTATCAAAAGCAAAGCACAATTTCAAAGTTGGATCAATTGCGGGACAGAACTGATCCCACTGTTCCGTGACCCTATGATTTTCAAAACTTGGATTTAATACTTGAATTAGATAGATCTTTCGAAGTAGATGAAGATCGATATAAAGTTTGCGAAATTCCGAGTTAAAATGACCAAGTTATGGCCGTTTTAAGTCGGAACTTCCAAATATAGCGAGAAATCCGAATTCAACTAGTCTAGATGTATAGTTTGATTTAATTACATGGTAAGAATCTCATAGGGATTATTCTTGATTGGTAGGTGATTCCGAGCAGGACGACTCTCTACCACCCGATTATTACTATTAAGGAGTGTGGTGACCCATGGCGAGTGAGTTTACTTCCACTCTCAATTAATGCTTGTGAATGTAATATAGTGGCACTAGTGATATAGGCAAAGATAAAACTGATGTACAAGCATGATGGGGTATGTGGGAATTATTTATGTTATTGATTGTTGATATGTGAAATGGAACTTAAGGTATATCGAAACCGAGTGTTAAGATATTGACTGTATTACTAGTATCTTATAATGAATGTCTACAAATACTTGTTGGTCACCTAAAAGAAATGAATTAATGACTATCCGACTCCGACTATAAACTGAGTTCATTCATGTCAATGGGGTTGGAGCATTTGCATTGGTTGGTTTTTCGTGACCCATAAAACGAATGTGAGGTTAATCGTGATCCATAAAACGAATGTGAGGTTAATCGTGATCCATAAAACGAGCTTTTAAATCAGTTGACCGTGAGCTTAAACGGCGTCGTACCGCAGGATTCGTTAATCTGCTAACCCGGGATGGAGGGCGCAAGTCCATCCACATATGATTTCCGGTTGGTCATATGTTTGTTGATCACAATTGTATGGTGCATACACTTGCTTGAATAATCACTTGCTTGAATGATTGTATCTAATTGTGTTATGGAAGTATTACTCACTAAGCTAGTTAGCTTACGCCCCTATAGTGTATATCTTTTGCAGCACGACTTTATTTGGCTTAGGCCAAGGCAGGCCACAGCGCAGGTACCGGAGATAGAAGTTTCCGTAGAAGTTTAATTCATTCCCTTTTTGTGTAGACTTCCATTGGAAACTAAGGACTCTGGATGACTGTAATAGACTGTTATTCTCTTGCGGGGAATGCCCCTTAGATTTTGTAAACCTTAAAATGTATGCGTTTTGATTTATTATCTATGGCTAATGAATGCCTTGTTAAACTGTTTAACTCCATTTGTTGAAGTATTCTATTGTCGTAAAGGAACGCTTTACATCTACTTAAGACTTCCGAATGCCCCGGGTAGGGAACTCGAGAGTCTTACGTAGTATGTGGGGCTGTTACGTTTAGGATACCCTACGGGCGTGACATGTCCAGCACCCAGATTTCAAGTATTATCAGGGAATGGGGGTAAATTGGAATGTGAAGGGAAGTGTTTAAATGTTTCAGTGGAAATCCAAGGTATACAATTTTCAGAGACTTTCTATTTGTTGCCTATTCATGGTGCGGATGTGGTTCTTGGGGTTCAATGGCTACAAGCATTGGGACCTATTACAATTGATTATGGTAGATCCTTAATGCAGTTTATGAAGGAGGGACTGCAGGTTACATTGACAGGAGACCATTCTGATGTTGATCAGATCTCTTATCATCAATTACGAAGATTGGTGTCTACCAATTCTTTGCTCTATTGTTTTAAAGTTGTGGCTCAGACAGTAACAGAGGACACTTCACGGAATTTCACCAGTAACACTGCTTACAGGAAGTGTTAGGCAAATATTCTCGAGTCTTTGAGACACCATCATCCTTGCCACCATTACGAACCATTCAACATCAGATTCATTTGGTGGATGGCACATCACCTGTCAATGTAAAGCCATACAGATATCCACACTTCCAGAAAAATGAGATAGAGAAGCAAGTCAATGAAATGCTTCAACAGGGTATTATTGAATCAAGCACAAGTCCATTTTCTTCACCGGTATTATTAGTGAAGAAAAAGGATGGGAGTTGGAGATTTTGCATTGACTATCGCGCATTGAATAATGTCACTGTTAAGGATATGTTTCCTATTCCAACAGTGGATGAGCTCATTGATGAACTGTTTGGTGCAAATATTTTTTCAAAATTAGATCTCCGTTCTGGGTATCACCAGATTCGAATGCACCCTAGAGACATTGAGAAGACAGCGTTCAGGACACATGATGGTCATTACCAATTTTTGGTAATGCCTTTTGGATTGAGTAATGCTCCGGCAACATTTCAGTCTATTATGAATACAATTTTCCGACCATTTTTGAGGAAATTCGTTATTGTGTTCTTTGACGACATCCTAGTTTATAGTCGGTCATTGGACTTGCATATAACACATCTTTCTCAAGTATTACAAGTCTTGCTTGATAATACTTTTTATCTCAAAGAAAGTAAGTGTGCTTTTGGGGTGTCTCAAATTGAATATCTTGGCCATATTGTTTCACACAGTGGAGTATCTCCTGATCCTTCCAAGGTGGCTGCTGTTAGGGATTGGAAATTACCAGCAAATATTAAGCAACTGAGAGCTTTTTGGGTTTATCTGGTTATTATGCAGATTTATGAAAGGATATGCTTCTATTGCATCTCCACTTACGGATATGCTACAGAAGGATCAATTTCAGTGGACAGAAGCTGGGATGGCTGCATTTACTCGATTGAAAGCAGCTCTGATTGATGCCCCAATTTTGGCTTTACCGGATTTCACTAAGCCATTTGAGGTCGAGACTGATGCATCAGGGACGGGTGTGGGGGCTGTCTTATTACAGAATAAACATCCCATCTCTTATTTTAGCAAGAAACTTGCTCCACATATGCAAAAATCTTCTACATATGTGCGAGAGTTATTTGCTATTGTTGAGGCTGTTAAAAAATGGAGGCAGTATTTACTGGGATCTCCTTTTATCATTAGGACTGATCACCGCAGCCTCAAAGAACTGATAACTCAAGTTATACAGACACCGGAGCAACAAAAATTCTTGTCTAAGCTTATTGGTTATGACTATTCGATAGTCTATAAAGCTGGAATTGAGAATCAGGTAGCAGACTCTCTTTCAAGACAGTATGAAGGAGCTTCTTGTTATGCTTATTCAATTCCTATTCCATCTTATTTGGAGCAATTAAAGACAGAATATCAAACTGTACCTCAGTTTCAGCGGATCATTGCAGATTTACACAATAATAGTGGCAAGGATAAATTGCACTGGCATAATGGATTATTGTATTTCCACAGGAGACTTTTCTTGGTGCCGGAATCTGCACTCATTCCACTTTTATTGGATGAGTATCATTCTACTCCTACTGCTGGACATTTCGGAGTAGAAAAGACTTACAGAAAGTTATCAACGGATTTCTATTGGAAAGGTATGAAATCTCGAATTGATCAGTTTGTGAAAGATTGTTCAGTTTGCCAACATGTTAAGTATGCCACTAGATCTCCTGCTGGCCTACTTAGTCCATTGCCTATACCAGAGAAGATATGGGATGACATTTCTATGGATTTTATCACATGCTTGCCAGTCTCTCAAGGGTACTCAGTGATTTTTGTGGTAGTCGACCGTCTCTCTAAATATTGCCATTTGGGGCCCTTACCAAGTGGCTTTACAGCCACTAAAGTGGCTCAGCTATTCTTGAATATAGTGGTGAAGTTACATGGGTTTCCTAAGAGTATCATATCAGATAGGGATTCTATTTTCCTTAGCAAATTTTGGCAGGAGCTTTTTCGCTTGAGTGGTACTCGTTTGTCTATGAGCAGTGCCTATCATCCGGAGACTGATGGACAAACAGAGGTCATTAATAGAGTGATTCAGCAATATCTAAGGTGTTTTGTAATGAATACACCTAAGATGTGGGTCAATTTTCTTCCTTGGGCAGAATTTTCATACAATACATCCTTACATTCTGGCACTAAGATGACTCCTTTTGAAGTAGTGTATGGCAAACTCCACCATTAGTTCCTTCTTATACTAGAGGAACTACCATGGTAGAAGCAGTAGATCAGGAATTATTGACACGTGATCAAGTATTGGGGTTACTTAAACAAAATCTATTGCAAGCACAACTGAAGATGAAACACTTTGCAGATAAGCACAGAAGCGATTTAGAGTTTCAACCTGGGGATTTAGTTTATATTAAACTTCAACCATATAAACAACTATCTGTTTCAAAGGAGTCCACACACAAACTATCTAAAAGGTTTTATGGCCCTTATCCAGTGATTGAACGAATTGGGTCAACTGCATATAAGGTGCAGTTACCACAGGAATCTCGTATTCACAATGTGTTCCATGTTTCTGTTTTGAAAAGAGCACATGGTATCACTGTACCCTCGACTGAGCTACCCAGTACAGAGATTGATGGTCATCCTCTTATATAACCTCTGTGTATACTAGATTCGAGGGTGATTACTAGGAATGGAGTTCGAGTGAAGCAAATCCTAGTACAGTGGGTCGGACTTCCTCCAGATGATACATCATGGGAAGATTGGGACAGTTTCCAACAGATTTACAGATCATATGACCTTGGGGACAAGGTCCTTTTTTACGAGGAGGGGAATGTTACCAACCGTACCAGAAAAGTGCCTACGTGGCATAGAGATTACATCGTGGGGTGAAGATACACGGAATCAAGATACAAGAGTAAATAATAACAGAAATTGTTGTAACAAGTTGCATGTAGGCAGTTGGTTGTAACCGAAAATTAGATATTGACAGTTGTATACATCTATAAATAGAGAAATAAAACAAAAGAAAAGGATCATTCCTGTTTAGATCCAACACTTGTGTGTGTCAAAGGAGAGTGGCTTCTCGAACAAGCTTATCTTACACCTGCAAATCAATAACACAGACATTAAGGAAAACCTAATTACAGAGAAGAGAAAACAGAGTAACACGAGAGGAAATTAGGGCAATTACTTAGCTTGTGAGTGTCCACGAGAGAGAGAACCAGAGAGAGTGTTAGGGTTTCTATTCCGTGAGAGACTTGATTTGTGGGCTTGGGCTCGCTTTGGGTTTTAATCCTAACATTTTGCTTCTTTAGGAGGGGGGGAAATTGTTTTTATTTTATTTGTTTGTGTAATAAAGAAGCAATGTGTAAAGTTGATGTGATAAAGTTGTATTGGAAATGAAAAAAGTAAGAAAATAGATATGTAGGTGTAAGAAATAGGTATAAGAAAAAGTAGAGATAGGTGAATAATAATGAATAGTAGAAAAGTACTATGAATAGTAGACTAGACAATTAAAGTACCGGTAGTAATAAAAATTCGCGTAACAATGCGATATTTGTAATTTTTAGCTACCGAAAAATTCTAAAATTGATATTTTTGGAATCCTTATATTTTTACGAGTCTATTGGTATAAACGGAATATTTTTAATATTTCGAGCTCCGGGACACGTGTTTCAAGAACCGATCCCATTTGAGTGCGAAGGATACTCGAAATTCGCGAATCTGATATTTTTATGTTACCCTATATTATTACGAACTATTTTAAGCTATTGGCTTAATATCGTTTTCTAGGGTTTGAAAACGCGGGATTGCCGGATCTTAAACATTAGGGTTCGTTATAGGCTTGTTGACCTTTAGGGTTCCGTTTTGACTTCCAATTTTACTGAGTTATTCGTAAGATTGTATAATTTTTTAGTTTTGATCGTTTTATATTTTAAGCTCGACGTCTATGGTTTATCTTATTTTATTTGTGATTATTTAATAGTTTTTAGTTCTCGGGATCGTTTAACCGAGTCTAGGGTTATGAGTTGACTCAGTTTGACTCTTTAGTGAAAATTGAAATTTCTGATTTTGAAATTTATCAAGGGTTTTATGATTTTGTTGTTGATCGTTACTTGGATATATTGTCTTGATTTATGTGTTAGGAAATAGTTAGGTGATTTGATTGATGTACGAATGTTGTTTCAACCAATAGTTGGATTTTTCTATTTTGTTTTTGAGGGTTCCCTATTTCTCAAATTAAGAAATCTCATTTTTTATCTTTATTTAGGTTTTAACTTGGTTTGCGTGTTGGGGTTTCGTTTTTGGTATTTTTCTTAATTTAGAATTTGGTTTTAACTTGAGTCAATTTTTGGGATTTCAATTTTAAGCTTTTAGAATTATTTTCTATGATTTATGAAAAATTTTGGGGGTTTACAACAACATTCATGTCACAACAGTTCAAACAAGTGATTTATACAAACAAGTGAATGCACCAAACACATGAGAACAACATACATATGACTAGCCGGAAATCATATGTGGATGGACTTGCGCTGTAAACCCCCAAAAATTTTCATAATCCTTAAAAAATAATTTTAGAAGTATAAATATCAAAGACCCAAAAAATCAACTTGGGATTAAAACTCAATTCTAGACCGAGTCAAATACCGGAAACGAAACCCTAAAAGTTGAACCCAGTTAAAAATTTAATAAGAACAAAAACGAGTTCTCTCAATCTTGAGAAAACAAGAACCCCTGAAATAAAATATAAAGTCCAATTACCGATATAATCAACGTCTGTACGTCGATTAAATAATCTACCCAATTCCTAAAACGCAAATCGAAACAATAGATCCAAATACCGCTTAGCAACGAGATAATAAAGTCCTAATTCCTTCAGTAAAATTTTAGAATCACAAAATCCAAATTTTCCATAAAAGTCAAATCGAGTCAACTCATAAACCTAGACTCGGTCAAACGATCCCGAGAACTAAAAACTATGAAATAAAATAAAACATAAATTCCGAGCTAAAATTCTAAAACGCTCAAGACTCGAAAATTATACGATCTTACGAATATCTCGATGAAAATGGAATTCAAAACGGAACCCTAAAAGTCAACAAGCTTATAACGAACCCTAATAGTTAAGATCCGGCAATCCCGCGTTTTCAAACCCTAGAAAACGAAATTAAGTAAATAGCCTAGAATAGTTCGTAATAATATAGGGTAACATAAAAATATCAGATTCGCGAAATTCGAGTGACCTTCGGACCCAAACGGGATCGGTTCTCGAAAAGCGTGTCCCGGAGCACGGAATATTAAAAATATTCCGTTTATACCAATAGACTCGTAAAAATACAAGGATTCCAAAAATATCAGTTTTGAAATTTTTCGGTAGCTAAAAATTACAGATATCGCATTATTACGCGTATTTTTATTACTACCGGTACTTTAATTGTCTAGTCTACTATTCATAGTACTTTTTCTACTATTCATTACTATTCATCTATCTCTACTTTTTCTTACACCTATTTCTTACACCTACATATCTATTTTCTTACTTTTTTCATTTCCAATACACCTTTAATCACATCAAACTTTACATATTACTTCTTTATTACACAAATCAAATAAAACAAATCACTCTCTCTCTCACATGCCCCAAAACCGGCGCCTCCTCTCTCCCCATTCATCTAATTTTTATTTCTTTTCAATTTATTTTATTACACTCTTAATTCCTCCACAAAATTCTATAAATACCACCTCTCCCCTTCTCATTCTTCACACCATTCCAAAGCAAAGAAATTATGCCAAAATCCTCTCCAAAAACTCTTCTTTATAATCTTACAAGAACTCACTTCTTGTAAAAAGAAAACACTCCTCTTCCATTACCAAAGAAAGTTTCTTTTCAAAGCCTTATCTACCACATATCACTACTCACATAATACCCATTCCATCTACCATCTTCATATCTCTTACATGCCTTAGGTAATATTTCTTCCATCTATTATTCATCCATGTCATGTAACTTAACATGACTATGGTGTTGTTTTGAAACTCATATGAGTAGTAAAAGCAACAACATGTTCATGTTTTGTTCTTGTACATAAAGCTTCCTACTTTATTATGTTGTTATTATTGTTATTATTATATTATATATACTATGTATATATTTATTTAGAGCATATAAGCTCATTTGTTATTTATTTATATTCAAGTTATTTATTTTATGCAATTATTAAGACTAGTCTTTCTAGTCTTAGACTTGTTCATATCAAGTCAAAACAATCTTTTATTTATTTTCTTTAATCTTTCGGGACTAGTCCATTCTTAGTCCCGGGATGCCTTGATAAAGCTAAGGCTCCAATACTTGATCGGGATTCCTTGATGAAGCTAAGGTTCCCAATGCTTGATATTTTATTTTCTTGCTCATTAATTATTTTTAGTATTTTCTTATGTTCTTATTATTTTATATGCTCATGATACTTGCATTTACGTAATGTTAATGTCTCAATTAATCAAAAAATAGAATTTGTTTTAAATGAACTCAAAGCTAAGTTTTCAATCATATGATTTATCACAAAATCATGAAGTTATTATCAACAACATAGAAATGGAGTTTTCTCAACGTTCTCATGAATAACAAAGATAGATTTTCAAAGAATCATAAGAAATAAATATTTTCTTTGTATATTATGTTAACCTAAGCTTTTAGTAATATAATTTATTAATATTAAAAGTCTTTACAAAAAGCTCGAGATTTGAACTCTTTTAAACTTCGAAATACAACTAAGAAAACAAACTACTTTTCAAAGTTAATATAAAAAATCAACTCATAAGGAACCCACTTAGGAAAAGTAATGATTTTTAAAATTCTAAAAGAAAGAATTTGTTTTCAAAAGAATATAAATAAGTAAGGTTAGCAATAATGGATTTTATCAATAAAGATGATTCTTTTCAAAGAAATGAAAGAACAAGCTTTAGAAAGCAAAAGCTTATATTTTAGAAATAAGTATGAGAAGGCAAGATTCATTTTCTAAAAACATCTAAATACAAAAAATTATAAAAGGGTTTTCATCAACTTAATGTATTTTGATGAATTTGAACTTTAATCACTAGAAGGAAAATTTAATACATGACAAAAGGAATAAGGAAAAATTTAACTTGTTTTGGAAAAAGGAATGAAGAAAATAAGATTATACTCATTTATAACAACCTAGGAAAAATATAAAGTTTCTTTAGATACTTGAAAAGAAATTTTCAAAACTAAGGTTTAAATGAATTTGTTTATGAAATAAATTATTGAGACACTACCATTGGGATTTTGCATATAAAGTGAGCATACATATATATATTCAACAAGTGTTTATCAAATATATATTTATATTGTTACAAAAGGATTTTCTTTAAAATGGAGTTGAGTTAGAAATTGGATTTTTGCAAAAGTTTAGAAAATTCGTTCTAAATCTGTACCTGACGTTTTCGGAACCCAAATGACCTTTTATGACCAAGATAAGTTTAGAAATGGATAGAACTTTTCGAATAGGTAGAAAACGGTATATCGTACGCGAAATTCCGAGTTAAAATGAGCAAGTTATGGCCATTTTAAGTTGGAATTTCTTGTTATACGATTTTACCACGAATTTTAAGTAAAGTTTAAGATCTCCAAGGATAGGAATTTCATGAAAGACTTATCCCGGGTATTTCTTTTGTCTAGGTGACGAAGGATACGGAAATACCCTACCCAAGGATTTCTACGACTAAGAAGATAGCGAAATGGACGAGTGAGTTATTCCTTCTAATTTCGTTACCTTGCTTGTGCTTGTAATGTAGTAGCATTAGTATACTAAGAAAAGATAAAAACGAATATATTTGGGGATTTCGGGATTATACATATGATGCTATGTTTATGCGTGAAATGAGAATTAAGAATAACGCAACTTCGATATGCTTGTTTAAATAATTTTGTTTACTTACTTGTACGATTGTTTATTGATGCTAAATTGATTGATCGCCCCTAATAAACCTTAATAAGGTTTGACCTAAGAACAATAAAACGTTCACGCATAGCATCCATCGAGTCACATCTATCTCAGAGGCTGCTACTCCTACGCGTAGAGTTGGATTGGCTGTGATCGTGCGGTGCCACGGGCCATGTTCCTTCCTGGAGAATCCAAATCGCTCGGGGAAAGCGACTCTAGGTTCGGAGCCGAGCCAACCGAACGCTGTGGGTGAGGACCTGGGGACTAGCAGTAGAAGGTCGAGGACCTTCAACCCCGATTTCCTAACCTTTGATACGGAGGGGTAAATCCGTTCTATATATGGTTTCCGGACGACTATATATTCGTATAATCATGTGATTGGTTCATTGTATGCATAGCATATGTGTGATTAAATAAATGAACTTGTTTGAAAATGTGGTGCGAATGAAAAGGAATATCTCACTAAGCTAAGTTGTAGCTTATACCCCTATAGATTTGATTGAAACAGGTATATTCGTGGATTAAAATTGAGGATCATGACGTTAAGGAAGTCATGGACGGACGATTAAGGATGTGGAATCATACGATGAAGAAAGTTGTAAGGTTCTTTATATGTGCTAACCTTTATGATTAGTGAGGTACTTTTATTTAAAGACAATAGAAGAATATGCCCTTAAGAATTGAAATGTGATATGTTATGTTCTATATTCTCTTTGCCTTGTTACTTATTTATTATCGATATAAATTGCGCTACTCCGATGCGTTCCCTTAGTTGTGATGTAAACCCCCAAAAATTTTCATAATCCTTAAAAATAATTTTAGAAGTATAAATATCAAAGACCCGAAAAGTCAACTTGAGATTAAAACTCAATTCTAGACCGAGTCAAATACCGGAAACGAAACCCTAAAAGTTGAACCTAGTTAAAAATTTAATAAGAACAAAAACGAGTTCTCTCAATCTTGAGAAAACGAGAACCCCTGAAATAAAATATAAAGTCCAATTACCGATATAATCAACGTCCGTACGTCGATTAAATAATCTACCCAATTCCTAAAACGCAAATCGAAACAATAGATCCAAATACCGCTTAACAACGAGACAATAAAGTCCTAATTCCTTCAGTAAAATTTTAGAATCACAAAATCCAAAATTTCCACAAAAGTCAAATCGAGTCAACTCATAAACCTAGACTCGGTTAAATGATTCCGAGAACTAAAAACTATTAAATAATCACAAATGAAATAAAATAAAATAAAACATAAATTTCGAGCTAAAATTCTAAAACGCTCAAAACTCGAAAATTATACGATCTTACGAATATCTCGATGAAAACGGAATTCAAAACGGAACCCTAAAAGTCAACAACGAACCCTAGTAGTTAAGATCCGGCAATCCCGCGTTTTCAAACCCTAGAAAACGAAATTAAGTAAATAGCCTAGAATAGTTCGTAATAACGTAAGGTAACATAAAAATATCAGATTCGCGAAATTCGAGTGACCTTCGGACCCAAACGGGATCGATTCTCGAAAAGCGTGTCCCGGAGCACGGAATATTAAAAATATTCCGTTTATACCAATAGACTCGTAAAAATACAAGGATTCCAAAAATATCAGTTTTGGAATTTTTCGGTAGCTAAAAATTACAGATATCGCATTATTACGCGTATTTTTATTACTACCGGTACTTTAATTGTCTAGTCTACTATTCATAGTACTTTTTCTACTATTCATCTATCTCTACTTTTTCTTACACCTATTTCTTACACCTACATATCTATTTTCTTACTTTTTTTCATTTCCAACACAACTTTAATCACATCAAACTTTACACATTACTTCTTTATTACACAAATTAAATCAAAGTTGTACAAAATGGCCCCCATGCCCAAAACCGGCGCACTCTCTCTCTCTTCTACATCTATTTTATTTTATTTTTCTTTTATTTAATTACCTCTTAAATCCCTCCACAAAATTCTATAAATACCACCTCTTCCCTTCTCATTTCTTCACACCATTCCAAAGCAAAGAAATTATGCCAAAAAAAAACTCTTCTTTATAATCTTACAAGAACTCACTTCTTGTAAAAAGAAAACACTCCTCTTCCATTACCAAAGAAAGTTTCTTTTCAAAGCCTCACTATCTACCACATATCACTACTCACATAATACCCATTCCATCTACCATCTTCATATCTCTTACATACCTTAGGTAATATTTCTTCCATCTATTATTCATCCATGTCATGTAACTTAACATGACTATGGTGTTGTTTTGAAACTCATATGAGTAGTAAAAGCAACAACATGTTCATGTTTTGTTCTTGTACATAAAGCTTCCTATTTTATTATGTTGTTATTATTATTTGCTTATATATAGTATTATGTATATATATTTAAGCATATAAGCTCATTTGTTATTTATTTATTTTCAAGTTATGCAATTTATTTATTTTATGTTGATATTAAGACTAGTCTTTCTAGTCTTAGACTTGTCATATCAAGTCAAAACAACCTTTTGATTATTTATTTTCTTTAAATCTTTCGGGACTAGTCCATTCTTAGTCCCGGGATGCCTTGATAAAGCTAAGGCTCCAATTCTTGATCGGGATTCCTTGATGAAGCTAAGGTTCCCAATGCTTGATATTTTATTTTCTTACTCATTATTTGTTTCTAGTATTTTCTTATGTTCTTACTATTTTATATGCTCATTATACTTGCATTTGCGTAATGTTAATGTCTCAACTAATCAAAAAATAGAATTTTGTTTTACTAAATGAACTCAAAGCTAAGTTTTCAATCATATGATTTATCGCAAAATCATGAAGTTATTATCAACAACATAGAAATGGAGTTTTCTCAAGTTTTCCTAAATAACAAAGATAGTTTTATCAAGAAAACGTAAGAAATAAATATTTTCTTTGTATTTTATGGTAATCTAAGTTCTTAGAAAAATAAATCGTTAATATCGAAAGTTTAAGACTTAAATTCTTTTCTAAACTAAGGAACAAACTAGTTTTCAAAGTCAAGACAAAAATCAACTCATCAAGTTATGAACCCACTTAGGAAAAAAATGATTTTCAAATTTCTAAAAGAAGGAACTAATTTTCAAGGGAATATAAATAAGGTGAGATTTATAATGATGGGTTTTATCAATAAAAGATGATTCTTTTCAAAAGAAATGAAAGAACAAGTTTTGGAAAGTAAAAGCTTATATTTTAGAAATGAATATAAGAAAAGCAAGGCTCAATTTCTAAGACCATCTTAAATAAACAAATTATGAAAAGGATTTCGACAACTTAATGTACTTTTGATAAATTAATCATTTATCACTAGAAATGAAATATATGAAAGACTAGAGTTAAAGGGAATTTTCTTGTTTTGGAAAAGAGGAATGAAGAAAATAAAATAAGATTATACTCATTTATAACAAACCTAAGAAAAATATAAAGTTTCTTTAAATACTTGAAAGGAAGTTTTCAAAGCTAAAGTTTAAATGAATTGTCTTATGAAATAAATTATTGAGACACTACCATTGGGATTTTTGCATATAAATTGAGCATACCTATATATTCAAAAGTGTTTATCAAATGTATATTTATATTATTACAAAAAGGATTTTCTTTAAATGAAGTGAGATAGAAAGTGGATTTTTGCAAAAGTTTAGAAAATTCGTTCTAAATCTGTACCTGACGTTTTTGGAACCCAAATGACCTTTTATGACCAAGATAAGTTTAGAAATGGATAGAACTTTTCGAATAGGTAGAAAACGGTATATCGTACGCGAAATTCCGAGTTAAAATGAGCAAGTTATGGCCATTTTAAGTTGGAATTTCTTCTTATACGATTTTACCACGAATTTTAAGTAAAGTTTAGAATCTCCAAAATAGAAATTCATGGAAGACTTATCCCGGGTATTTCTTTTGTCTAGGAGACAAAGGACACGAGGATACCCTACCCGAGGATTTCTACGACTAAGAAGATAGCGAAATGGACGAGTGAGTTATTCCTTCTAAGTTCGTTACTTTGCTTGTGCTTGTAAAGTAGTAGCATTAGTATATTAGGGAAAGATAAAAATGGATAATATTTGGGGAATTGGGGATTTATATATGATTCTATGTTGTGCGTGAATTGAGAAGTAAGAATATCGCAACTTCGATCTGCTTGTTTAAATAATTTGTTTACTTACTTGTATGATTGTTTATTGTTGCTAAATTGATTGATCGCCCCAATAAACCTTAATAAGGTTTGACCTAAGAACAATAAAACGTTCACGCATAGCATCCATCGAGTCACATCTATTTCAGAAGGCTGCTACTCCTACGCGTAGAGTTGGATTGGCTGTGATCGTGCGGTGCCACGGGCCATGTTCCTTCCTGGAGAATCCAAATCGCTCGGGGAAAGCGACTCTAGGTTCGGAGCCGAGCCAACCGAACGCTGTGGGTGAGGACCTGGGGACTAGCAGTAGAAGGTCGAGGACCTTCAACCCCGATTCCCTAACCTTTGATACGGAGGGGTAAATCCGTTCTATATATGGTTTCGGATGACTATATATATTCGCGTAATCATGTGATTGTTGCATTGAATTCATGGCATATGTGTGATTAAATAAATAAACTTGTTTGAAAATGTGGTGCGAATGAAAAGGAATATCTCACTAAGCTAAGTTGTAGCTTATACCCCAATAGATTTGATTGAAACAGGTATATTCGTGGATTAAAATTGAGGATCATGACATTAAGGAAGTCATGGACGGACGATTAAGGATATGGAATCATACGATGAAGAAAGTTGTAAGGTTCTTTATATGTGCTAACCTTTATGATTAGTGAGGTACTTTTATTTAAAGACAATAGAAGAATATGCCCTTAAGAATTGAAATGTGATATGTTTATGTTCTATATTCTCTTGCCTTGTTACTTATTTATTATCAATAAATTGCGCTACTCCGATGCGTTCCCTTAGTTGTGATGTACGCCTTGTACATAATATGGAAGCCTTTGCATGACTAAGGTAGTCATTCCTAGGCTTTAGTATTGTGTACGGCGGACTGCCACGTTTAGGGTACCCCTCGGGGCGTGACAGTTTAAGTTGGTATCAGAGCAACAAGATTTTGGGAATTAAGAGATAGGATATGAAAGTATAGAATGGTAGGACTTGATCTTATGTCTAAGAATCCTATGTCTAAAAATAGAACTTTATCATGGAGAATATTAGGGGAAGGCAGGAAGGTACTTACACAAGAATCGGAGGATATTTAGTAAGATATGAAATGGAGGAATTACATGAAGAGGATTTACCCTAGGATGTTGACCCAAGATTGAGAAAGGTGGAAATGACTTGGAGATAGAACATAGCAGAATAATATGAAGAAAAGATGAAGGAGACTTAGAATTTAGATATAGAGTAAACATAGTAAGCCTACCTTAGCAAGATCAATAAGCCTTAACGCATAGTAACCCTATTCAAGACCAATTAGGAGCAATTTAAGTATAATGGCTCTTTTACAAGTAAGACCCTTAGGCAAGTAACATTAAGTACCTACGTTAACCTTAAATCAGACGGACAAAAATCTTTCATGCTTCGCTTTTCCTTAAAAACAAATAGCTTGTGCGTAAAACTCGTATTAAAGAAAATATCTAATACGACCGCTACGTTTGATTCTAGGAAGCTACCCGAGGAAGTTATGCCACAATCAAGCACCTCTCTCGAAGAACAACAAGTGAGAGACACTCCACCACGACAAGATCCAATGCAACAAGTCATAGATCTTCTAGGGTGTTTGGTGGATACACAAAAGCTCCTCTTACAGCAAGCGCTTATTAGGAATGTGCCGGTTCAGGTGGAAGGACCCCACCAAGTGACAATGCAAGGAATTGAGACCCCTTCTGTTATGGCTAGTCCAAGCTCCAAAGTCAGAAGGTATAAGACAACTAGCCTAACAGTTAAGAATGAACCTTTTAAGAGGCATAAGATCAATTGTTGGAAGTGCAAGGAAAGCCATTACCCAAAACAGTGTCCACAACTGAAGCATAGGTGTTACTTCTGTGGAGATCCCGAGCATAAGATTGTGGACTGTCCAGGAAAGAAAACCTTAAAGTGCTTCATCTGCAAACAGCCGGGACACCAGGCGAGTAGATGCCCCCACAAGAACTAACAGCTGAACAGCTGCCCTTGCTTGGAAGAAGTCAGTCTCCTAGAAATATCAATAGATCTCTCGTGTTGAGCGTTAGGAGTAAATAACTTTTTGAGTGAAGAGAAAAAAAAAAAAAAAAAAAAAAAAAAAAAAAAAAGATGTTTTGAAAATGTGAACCGATGTTGTGGTTTATCATCTAGTTCATGAATTAATTCCAATATATGTTTTGCATCCTTTCTTTGAACTTTTGTAAAGGAAGTATTTAAGTCTTCCTTCTGTTTCCATGTATTTGATTTAATAATATGAATTTCCTTTTCATTATTATGATTTCAGACAATTTTCAAATTTCTTATTGTATTCATTTCCGTACTCGGTTGCTATTTGCTTGTCTCTTGACCGATTTTTCCCGAAAAACGTCTAAGACTTAATAAAGTTTAAGAATCTCACGCTAGCTTAATAAAACCTGTAGAACAAATAGGAGACGTACTCGTGCTCAACGCAACCAAGAAATACCCCCTGTAGAACCTGAGAACCCGGAGGAACCTCAACAACCAAACCAACCACGAATGGATCAAGCTAACATCGAACAACTTGCCAACCTCGTAAGGAATTTTGCACAACAAGCTCAGGATATGCCTACACCAGCACCTGCACAAGAAGCAGCACCAGAAGTTCCAACACCGCCAATTGAAATACACCAGCTGAGCCACATTTACCAAAACCTTATCAAGTATGTTGCCAGAGTTCATTAAGTGTAATCGTATTTTGATGGAGCTTTGGAAAACCGGATGAAGCTGATGATTGGTTAGCACAAATAGAACGATCTTTCAATGCTTTTGAAGTACCACAACATCTTCAGCTTACATATGGGACTTTCATGCTGAGGTTCAATGCAAGAATATGGTGGGAATCCAAAAGTAGAGAGCTACTACCACCAATCACATGGGAGACATTTAGGCATGAATTCTTGGAGAACTTTTTCCCTGGAAGCTTGAGAATCCAATTTAGTGCAGATTTCCTAAGTATTTCTCAAGGAGGCCGTAGTCTTGAACAATATGAAACAGAGTTCAGTAAGCTGTTACAATATGCCCCGAATCATATAAGGATAGTGAGGAACTAAAAAGGCAAGTCTTCTTGGAGGATTGGATGAAGACCTTCGTATCAAGTTGATAGAGTTTGACATTAAAGATTTTCGAGAACTAGTAGAGAGAGCACGAATTGTGGATGGTGCTAAGAAAAGGAGAAGGACGAAGGAAACGTCATGATGATTGAGGAAGAATCTATAAGTGAACCTAGCTCAGGCATCAGAATCAATGAGCTCGAAACATCGGTCAGCCCGAGTAGAAAGAAGGATAAAAAGAAATTGGATACCCAATGTTGGAAATGCAAAAAGGGACATCAACCAAGACAGTGTCCTAAGTTGCAACACAAGTGTTACTACTGCGGGAGTCCAAATCACAAAGTCATGAGATGCCCAAAGAAAACCTCTGCCACTTGTCTGATCTGCAAGGAGTCGGGACATATTGCCAAGAAGTGTCCTAAGAAGGAAATATGGAAGGAGATACTCACAATACCCCCACAAGGAATACATCTACAACCTACAAGGACAATGGTTTGCGAGGAAGCCAACCAAGAGATAGAATTCGTTGTTTTAGAAGAAACGATAGTCACGAATACGAGTCGATATCAGGCTACCCTTAGATGCTAAAATTCTTGTTATACCGATAGTTGCCAGTAATGACCGTAGATTATGTAATCGTCACATTACTCCAGATGGAATAAAAATATGATTGTCGAAAATTTTGTATGTAACAAAAGAAGAAGGCAATTTAATTTTTACCTTGAACACGCCAAAATACATCAAAAGCATAACTATTACCGCCTAAAAGCTAGAACCGGTAATGATAAAATCTCAACAAGCAAATTCCAAATTTTTCATCTTGACCCCTAACCTTGTCAAGATGACCACGTAAAGAATAAAACAACGCTATGGAATAAGTATAAACATTGTGTATTTTATACGTGCATGTCATATATATACTCACATAAGAATGGACAAGCGAATTCACAACCTTCCTTCGTCAAGTAAATGTACCAGTGTCGTATCGAGTCGTCATCAGTTTAAGATCGAGTCAAGTCAAGTGTCAAGTCGTCAGTCGTCTGCTGTATTGGTTAAGTCTGAAACTCTTCAGAAAGAGTCAAAGTGAAGGTTGAAAATCGCTAAAACCAAATCTTATTGATTCTATATATGCTATATTGCATAAATTATTAAACGCACAAGATTAACAACATTCCAATATTACCGTCTAAAAATATATGCGAAACAGAAAGATATGAAAGAAGAAATTCAAAAACAACGATAGACTTCCCAACCCTTTTGTGGAAGTCAAACTAAGAAAAAGACATAATGAAATCATAATACCCTTTCAACAAATAGACGTAAGACAAAATTCCAAATATCACGAATGTTGATGAATGACGATATACAATTTCTCATCAACCTACGTACGTATGACAAGTTTTGAGGACAAAACTTTCTTTAAGGTGGGTAGGTTGTAAACCCCCAAAAATTTTCATAATCCTTAAAAATAATTTTAGAAGTATAAATATCAAAGACCCGAAAAATCAACTTGAGATTAAAACTCAATTCTAGACCGAGTCAAATACCGGAAACGAAACCCTAAAAGTTGAACCTAGTTAAAAATTTATAAGAACAAAAACGAGTTCTCTCAATCTTGAGAAAACGAGAACCCCTGAAATAAAATATAAAGTCCAATTACCGATATAATCAACGTCCGTACGTCGATTAAATAATCTACCCAATTCCTAAAACGCAAATCGAAACAATAGATCCAAATACCGCTTAACAACGAGACAATAAAGTCCTAATTCCTTCAGTAAAATTTTAGAATCACAAAATCCAAATTTCCACAAAAGTCAAATCGAGTCAACTCATAAACCTAGACTCGGTTAAATGATTCCGAGAACTAAAAACTATTAAATAATCACAAATGAAATAAAATAAAATAAAACATAAATTTCGAGCTAAAATTCTAAAACGCTCAAACTCGAAAATTATACGATCTTACGAATATCTCGATGAAAACGGAATTCAAAACGGAACCCTAAAAGTCAACAACGAACCCTAGTAGTTAAGATCCGGCAATCCCGCGTTTTCAAACCCTAGAAAACGAAATTAAGTAAATAGCCTAGAATAGTTCGTAATAACGTAAGGTAACATAAAAATATCAGATTCGCGAAATTCGAGTGACCTTCGGACCCAAACGGGATCGTTCTCGAAAAGCGTGTCCCGGAGCACGGAATATTAAAAATATTCCGTTTATACCAATAGACTCGTAAAAATACAAGGATTCCAAAAATATCAGTTTTGGAATTTTTCGGTAGCTAAAAATTACAGATATCGCATTATTACGCGTATTTTTATTACTACCGGTACTTTAATTGTCTAGTCTACTATTCATAGTACTTTTTCTACTATTCATTCTATCTCTACTTTTTCTTACACCTATTTCTTACACCTACATATCTATTTTCTTACTTTTTTCATTTCCAACACAACTTTAATCACATCAAACTTTACACATTACTTCTTTATTACACAAAATTAAATCAAAGTTGTACAAAATGGCCCCCCATGCCCAAAACCGGCGCACTCTCTCTCTCTCACATCTATTTTATTTTATTTTTCTTTTATTTAATTACCTCTTAAATCCTCCACAAAATTCTATAAATACCACCTCTTCCCTTCTCATTTCTTCACACCATTCCAAAGCAAAGAAATTATGCCAAAAACTCTTCTTTATAATCTTACAAGAACTCACTTCTTGTAAAAAGAAAACACTCCTCTTCCATTACCAAAGAAAGTTTCTTTTCAAAGCCTCACTATCTACCACATATCACTACTCACATAATACCCATTCCATCTACCATCTTCATATCTCTTACATACCTTAGGTAATATTTCTTCCATCTATTATTCATCCATGTCATGTAACTTAACATGACTATGGTGTTGTTTTGAAACTCATATGAGTAGTAAAGGCAACAACATGTTCATGTTTTGTTCTTGTACATAAAGCTTCCTATTTTATTATGTTGTTATTATTATTTGCTTATATATATAGTATTATGTATATATATTTAAAGCATATAAGCTCATTTGTTATTTATTTTTTCAAGTTATGCAATTTATTTTTTATGTTATTAAGACTAGTCTTTCTAGTCTTAGACTTGTCCATATCAAGTCAAAACAACCTTTTGATTATTTATTTTCTTTAAATCTTTCGGGACTAGTCCATTCTTAGTCCGGGATGCCTTGATAAAGCTAAGGCTCCAATTCTTGATCGGGATTCCTTGATGAAGCTAAGGTTCCCAATGCTTGATATTTTATTTTCTTACTCATTAATTGTTTCTAGTATTTTCTTATGTTCTTACTATTTTATATGCTCATTATACTTGCATTTGCATAATGTTAATGTCTCAACTAATCAAAAAATAGAATTTTGTTTTACTAAATGAACTCAAAGCTAAGTTTTCAATCATATGATTTATCGTAAAATCATGAAGTTATTATCAACAACATAGAAATGGAGTTTTCTCAAGTTTTCCTAAATAACAAAGATAGTTTTATCAAGAAAACGTAAGAAATAAATATTTTCTTTGTATTTTATGGTAATCTAAGTTCTTAGAAAAATAAATCGTTAATATCGAAAGTTTAAGACTTAAATTCTTTTCTAAACTAAGGAACAAACTAGTTTTCAAAAGTCAAGACAAAAATCAACTCATCAAGTTATGAACCCACTTAGGAAAAAAAAATGATTTTCAAATTTCTAAAAGAAGGAACTAATTTTCAAGGGAATATAAATAAGGTGAGATTTATAATGATGGGTTTTATCAATAAAAGATGATTCTTTTCAAAAGAAATGAAAGAACAAGTTTTGGAAAGTAAAAGCTTATATTTTAGAAATGAATATAAGAAAAGCAAGGCTCAATTTCTAAGACCATCTTAAATAAACAAATTATGAAAAGGATTTCGACAACTTAATGTACTTTTGATAAATTAATCATTTATCACTAGAAATGAAATATATGAAAGACTAGAGTTAAAGGGAATTTTCTTGTTTTGGAAAAGAGGAATGAAGAAAAATAAAATAAGATTATACTCATTTATAACAAACCTAAGAAAAATATAAAGTTTCTTTAAATACTTGAAAGGAAGTTTTCAAAGCTAAAGTTTAAATGAATTGTCTTATGAAATAAATTATTGAGACACTACCATTGGGATTTTTGCATATAAATTGAGCATACCTATATATTCAAAAGTGTTTATCAAATGTATATTTATATTATTACAAAAAGGATTTTCTTTAAATGAAGTGAGATAGAAAGTGGATTTTTGCAAAAGTTTAGAAAATTCGTTCTAAATCTGTACCTGACGTTTTTGGAACCCAAATGACCTTTTATGACCAAGATAAGTTTAGAAATGGATAGAACTTTTCGAATAGGTAGAAAACGGTATATCGTACGCGAAATTCCGAGTTAAAATGAGCAAGTTATGGCCATTTTAAGTTGGAATTTCTTCTTATACGATTTTACCACGAATTTTAAGTAAAGTTTAGAATCTCCAAAAATAGAAATTCATGGAAGACTTATCCCGGGTATTTCTTTTGTCTAGGAGACAAGGACACGAGGATACCCTACCCGAGGATTTCTACGACTAAGAAGATAGCGAAATGGACGAGTGAGTTATTCCTTCTAAGTTCGTTACTTTGCTTGTGCTTGTAAAGTAGTAGCATTAGTATATTAGGAAAAGATAAAATGGATACATATTTGGGGAATTGGGGATTATATATGATTCTATGTTGTGCGTGAATTGAGAAGTAAGAATATCGCAACTTCGATCTGCTTGTTTAAATAATTTGTTTACTTACTTGTATGATTGTTTATTGTTGCTAAATTGACTGATCGCCCCAATAAACCTTAATAAGGTTTGACCTAAGAACAATAAAACGTTCACGTAACCAACTACACAACCAACCAATTAAACTCGTTTATGGATCATGATTAACCAACCAATGCTAATGCTCCTTCCCATTATGATATGCATATGTCTGAATTTGGCATTAGTCCAAATAGTCGATTAAGTCATTTATTCAGGCAATTAAACAATTTCTCAAACAATACATCATAACCAACTACACAACCAGGAATCATCACCCGGTTTCGATATTCTTATTTTGAGTTCTCATATAGTCATCAATATACAATTTCCCATTATTCCCCATCATACATATTCATTTCACTTGGCCTACATTCTAGTGTACTAATTTATCAAGCACATACAATAAATGAATTGGGAAGAGAAACTTACTCTGCCATTGGTTTGCCGGTCTCTTAGTAATAATAATCCGGAGGTAAAGACTCGACATCCTCGGGTTCGCCTAAACACAAAAGAAATACCCTAATAAGTATTCTACCATTTAAGAAAACAAAAACTCTAAGACAACTTAGTGAAATCGAAATTCGAGTCATTTTCGAAGTTCCGATTTAAAATGGCCATAACTTGGTCGTTTTAACTCGGGATTTCGCAAATTTTATAACGATTTCTATCTACTTCGAAAGAGCTTTCTAAATCTGATGTTTAAATCAAGTTTTGAAAATATTTAAGCCTCGAAATTGAAGGATCAGTTCTGACCAGTGGTTATATTGATTCCAAGAATGTGGTTTTCATGAATGCTCTTAAGGTTCCTAAGTGTAAAATGAAAATAAATACCATGGTAATGAATTTCCCTATCATGAATATCATGATATGAACTCTTATGTGCCTAAGTTTTCATAAATTTTTAGATTAAAAGAATTTAGATAACCTTTATCTTAGGAAACCATTTCTTGCTATTGGTTAACTAATAAATTTGCTACACTTGGTCACACTTACTTATTCTAAGGATTTTTCTTAGGAAAATTCTATTTACTCTAAAGAAAAATTGACCCTTACATTAACTATATCCTAAGGCCTTTATTTCTCTGATTGAATCTTCATTTGTAAGCTTATAAGTGAGTCTTATACTAGGGTGGGTCAAAAAATCCGAATTTAGCAAAATTTATTTTTAAGTTGATTTTCTTAATAAAAATCCATTTTATACTTAGAACTTTAGGTATTTATTTTACCTATACCCTAAGGACTCTATTTATTCAAGAAAATACCATTTTTGAGGTTGGAAAACTAGTGTTTCCTAACCATCTATTGATTATTACGATTTTTGCTTACAAGACTTTCAACTCAAAACTTCTATTAGACTTCATCTCTTGTTTTAAATATTTTCTTTTGTAAAAACTCATTTAAACTCATGAAAAATATCATCAAACATCATCCTCTATCACCTATAGGCTTCACTTTTCTTATAAAATACATGTTTTGAAGTTGATAAAAGGGTCTTTAAACTAGGTTTTCCATGTCATCCGAATTTACCCTATTCCATTCCTTGAAAAGAGTTTTCCTTTTTGGTTTCATTAACTCATCTACCTATAGATCTATATACTAGCAAGATTATTTACTCAAGACAAAAGTTTTGATGACCATTAATGCACAAAAACTCAAAATAGAGATGAGATCTTAAATGCCTACATGAATATGAATGGTAAAATGATAGATCTACTATCTTAGATGCTTAAATAGGTTTTGAAAACATAAAAACTAAGTTTTTATGGAAGATCTTATGTTCCAAACAACTTTTTGATGGATGATCATGAAGCTCATGGCATGAAAGCTTGTTTAAATGCAAGATCTACTTTGTGATGGTTTGGTATTCTTGTATTGATATTTCCTTGTCCCTAACAAGAGCTCATGGGGATCTTTAAGTGGAAATACTCAAGAATATCCTTGCCATTACAAGGATCTAAGGGTAAAAGAAGCAAAGTTCTTTTACTTAAAGTAAAAACAGAAGACAAATGGAAAGAAAAAAAAAGTTGTGTGTGTGTGTATGGAGCATGAAGCTCACGGCAAGGGAGTGGGGGAGGAGAGAAAAATGAGAGCTTTTTACCTTTTAGGAAATTTGAAATGAGAAGAATGAAGTGAGAGAGAGAAAAAGTAGTTTATATATAAAGTGAAATTAGGTTAAATGAGATAAAATAAGTTTTAAAAAATTACACAGTGGAGCTGTAAGCCCTGGCAAATTTCAGTAAATAATTTCAAGATGAACTTCGAATATAAACCCTAAAAATCACTCCAAATTAAAACCGAATTTCGATAAGTCCTAATTCACGAACGAATTCAGAAACTTCTTAATCTTGAGAAAATGAAAATCTTTAAACAATAAAATAAGAACTCAGTGGTCTTCAAATTCAAAACCACGACGTACGAAAAATTCCATATTTAACTCCGACTTATACAAACGGGTAATAATAGAAAGCTCAAAACAAATTATTAAAAAGCAAATAACGATTGACTTTCGAAAATATAACTCAATTCAAGAATTCCAAAAACATTAAGAGATATTAAATACTTACAAAAATAAAATTTAAAATAAATTTCTCAAATTAAATATGTTGTATAAACATAAATATCATTTCCAAATTGGCAAAGGTCTAAACCGGAAAATCCGGAAACCCTAACCGGAATACAATAGTGTAAGTCCGACAATCTAGCGCCCCTAACCCTAGAGGCCGAGATGTAGTTTAGATATGTAGAATAGCTCATAGTAATATGAGTTTGTTTAAAAATATCAGATTGGTAAATTTTTGACCTATTTCGAACCCGTTCGGATACAGACTTCGAAAAGCGTGTCCGGGGCTCGAGATATCAAAAATATACCAATAGTACCGTTAGACTCGTAATTTCATAAGATTTCTAAATATATCAGTTATATAATTTTTCGGGTTATAAAAGTTACAGTTATAACCTTTTTATCGTATTTCCATTATTACCGGTAATTGATTAGTCTTTTGCACTATTCATTTTTATTTATTAAAAATTTTATTATTCTTATAAAGTCTTATATTTTTAGATAAATATTTTATATGTTATAGAAAATTTTGTTTTTCTAAAATTAGTTAGTTCGGGTTTTACGGGATCAGATTCTGTTTAAGACCCGGTACTAAAAATAAAATAAATTAATTTAATAATTGGAAAATATTTTAAAAATATTTATTCCCATAAAATATTTTTTAGAATTTTTCGGGTTATAAAAATATTATTTATAGCCCATATTCGCGTATTTTGATCATACCGGTAACATATTTGTTAAAATACTAAAATAATTCAAATAATTATTTAATTTTAATTATGAAAAATCTGCTACAATTATTTGGAATAATTTTTCTAATTTTATTTTATTTTGTTTTATTTTATTAAAAAGTACTCTTACAACCCATACCTTCAAGTACACCTTACACATATCACTTCCTTTTCACTTCAATCTTTTTACACTTCATTATATCTATTCATGGCAGATTTTTGACTCTTGATGGCTGCCATTGTCCTTCATTTACTCCATTTTGACCAAATTAATTATTTTTCCACTCCTTCTTAAGAAAGTTACATTACACATTATTACACAATTAATTCAAGTCAAATTCAAAATCCTCTCTCCTCCCTCTCTTTTCACGTGACAGCCCCCTCCCTTTGCTGCCTTGTTTTATTTTTTTTCTCTCTTTCATTCATTTAATACACTCATTTTCTCTCTCCTTTCATTTACTCATTTTCCTTTTTCATTCTTTAGCTTTTCTCTCTCTTTTTCCTCTCTTTTCTTCTTCTTATTGTTCTTGTTTCCTCAAGAACACAAGCTGCCCCCACATCTTCCATGGCTTCCACACTTCATTTTTAAAGATTTTCTAAGCAAATCTTCATCCAAAGCTCCATAGGTGATATAGGTAAAAGTATAATGAAGGTTTCATGCATCAAATGAACTTCCATAAGCTTAAAAGCTTAGGATGATGATGCCAAAAATGAAATCTTTCTCTTCTCCACTTTTATTATCTTGTATTATAATTATTTTCTTGTTTAAAGTTATTATATTTTGTAGATCTAACTTTTTATGGCTTTGATTTTTGTTTATGCCATAGATCTTGTTATTTAAGTTGTTATTTTTGTTATTCCTTATGATTTATGCATAGATCTAGCATTCACATGTCTATCTTAGTGATTCATGCATGTAAAACTAGTTTAGAAAACTAGATCTAAAGTTTTGAGTTCATAGATGCATTAGATCTTTGTTTATGTTCATGAACAACTTGCTATAGCTTGATGATGGTAGGAAAGTTGTAGGAAACCCAAGATCTATTTTGTTTTCAACAAAAATCAATTTTGAAAATTCGGATGAAAATGGAACCCTATTTAGAAAAGTGGTTTTTCAACTTAAAATGTATATTTTTCATTTAAAATGAAGGGCTTAGGGTATAGATACCATAAATGAAAGATTTTGATAAGTGAAGTTTAGATCCATGATGTTTATAGCTTATTACCATGCATTTGTTTTATGTTTATGTTCATATTAAGTATAGATCTTAGTTATGAACTCAAACAAAATTGTGAAATTCGTATTTTGGCAAGACCCATATTTAAAAACTACTTTTCAAGTGTCAAAATGTAATTTTTACATAAGAAAATGAAGGCTTAATATATATATAGCATCAAGACTTCATTTTATATGGTTCAAAGATGATTTTCAAAGATTAATTTTCAAAACAAAGTTCTATTCTCGGATTTTGGCCAAGGCCTAGTGTAAAAACATGTTTTCCAACTCAAAAATAAAGTTTTTATTCAAGAAATGAAGGGCTCTTAAGATATGATATGTAAGGAATGGATTTTCATAAGTTTAGATAGGTTTTATCAAAAGATATGTCCAAAAATGAATTTTGTAAATTCGGATCCCAACCAAGACCAATTTTTAAAACCCATTTATCAACATCAAAACTCATGTTTTATGTGAAAAATGAAGTATATAGGTAATAGGTATCATTAAGTAGTGATTTTTATAAGTTGAAATGAGTTTTGATGAGATTAATGTATAAAACAAGAAATAGAATCAAGATGAGAAAATTTTGAGTTAGTAACCAATTTGTGAAATTCGTAATTTTGAGTGAAGGCCATAAGAACACCTATTATCCAAGTTCAAAATGAAAGTTTTATGTATTAAATGAAGTCCTTAAGTAATAGGTATCATAAGGTCTTAAATTTTAATGCATTAAACAAGTTTTCCCCAAATGAATCATTCAAAAAGTGGATTTTCTAAAATTCGGATTTTTGAGTAAATCATATTGGAAAACATATTTACAAAGTGTAAAATGGGAATTTTTATGTAGAAATGAAGGTCATAAGTAGTATATATAATGAAGACTCAATTTTGACAAAAATAATTATATTTTCTTAAGTAACAAATCCAAAACAAATGGAAATGATAAAAGTTAGAAAACTAGATTTTTCATAAGTAAGTTGTCATTATGGTCTTGCAAAATAAAAAGTTATAAAATTTCCTTTTAGTAAAATCATCAAGATCATGCATGCAATAGGCTCATCTCATGTCATTCATGTTAGGAAATCACTCATATTGCATGTATAGTTAAGTTATATAGTAGGAACATTTCAAACATTTACAAAACTATTTTTCGGAAATTGAAATTGTTGCTGACCTAATCTGATCCGAACTTTTCGAAGCTTCAAAGTTTTCAAAACTTGAAAATAATATTAGAATTAGATAGATCTTTCGAAGTAGATAGAAATCGATATATAATTTGCGAGATTCCGAGTTAAAATGACCAAGTTATGGCCGTTTTAAGTTGGAATTCCCGCTTAGGACGAGAATTACGAATTTGATAGTTCGTATGAAATGTTTGGATTAGTTTGAGTTGAAATACTTATTAAGTATTTCTTCCTTTTTAGGAGATCCCGAAATCGACGATTCCCTACCACCGGATTACTATTACTAGAAGACCGGTGATCCAATGGCCGAGTGAGTTTTCTCCTTGTTTTGTTACCTTGATTGTGATTGTAGTTAGTTGCATTAGAATTATAGGAACAAGATAAAAATCGATATGAATGGGGATGGGATATATGATGAGACTGTGATGAATGTGTGCCAAAGAATACTAAAGCATATCGAAACCACGATTTGATTGGATAACTGCACCGTTCATATTATTTCTGTTATATGTGTGATATTGGATTGGTCACTCTAAAAATGTATAAATATTTTTGACCTAAGCAAAAATTAAATTGGTCATGCATCGCATTGGACATATTGCATTTGGTAGCATGCTACTCCTACGCAGGTCGATCGGTATGGTCCGTGGATGACTCGTTTGGATAACGAACCCGGTGCCAGAGCTCATTCAGGGGTACTAAGGCGCATGTGGATGCATTCTTGGATGAGCCTAGCCGAGTCGAGTGCTAAGAGCCGAGGGCTTGGGGACTAGATGCGGTCGTGTAGACTCAATACCATTCCTAACCCAAGATACGGAGGGCGTAAATCCGTTCTGTGTGTGGGTTCCGGATACCCACGCATAATTGCTTGCTCACGTGTTTGTTCATGCATAGCATATGATTGACTAATACTTGTTTGTTATGGTACGGAATTAAGGGAATTCTCACTAAGCTAGTGTAGCTTATACCCCAATAGTTGTTTAAATGAACAGGTTATCTCAAGAATGCAAAGTGGGGACCGAATGGTTGAAGCCGGAGATTGCTTCGGGATTTCGGCAAGAGATGAGAATGTTGAAGTTATCAGCTAGTTTTATGATTTGCCTTGTATAGTTTTACGTAGTAGAATCTTTTGATGAGTGTAATTGAAGTTAATGATTTGTATTATGAAGTATAGTGATTTGTAT
Organism: Combretum micranthum; assembly: GCA_024138025.1. Classification (NCBI taxonomy): domain Eukaryota; kingdom Viridiplantae; phylum Streptophyta; class Magnoliopsida; order Myrtales; family Combretaceae; genus Combretum; species Combretum micranthum. The sequence continues at coordinate 7,341 of JAMXBD010004678.1, read as the reverse complement.
CTGAAGTATAGTAAATTGTATTTCCTTTACATTGTTACTCAATTGTATCAATAAAATGTATATTCCGATGAGTCTCCTTTATGTGTTAGACGCCTTGTACATAGTATGGAAGCCTTCGCGTGACTGAGGTGGTCATTCTTAGGCTTTAATATTGTGTACGGCGGACTGCCACGTTTAGGGTACCCTTCGGGGCGTGACAGGAGCTCAATTGGGGGGGATCACGCCGGCCATGCTATGAAGGGAGGGGACTTGATTTTGATTAAACTTGTTTTGATAGATTTGTGTATTAAATGTCATAATTTGTAATAATTTTTTAGAGACAATTAAGTCTTGGAAAAGAAAATGCAATTAAGTGTTTGTAAGGATGTAAGAGTAGGGTGTGGCTTGTGAGTGTATTAGGTTGTACTTGTGAATAGTAATGAATAGTAATCAAGATAACTTAATTACTAGTAGTAAGAAAATACGAATAAAAAGACTATAACTGTATTTTTTATAAACCGAAAAATTATGAAATTTATATTTTTGAAATCCTTATTTAATTTCGATTCAAATGAGTATTAATGAGTTAATTTTTGAAATTCAAGTTCTAGGGCACATTTTTCTATAACGAGTCTCGGGAAGGCCCGGAATTGAAATTTTCTCAAAATCTGATCTTTTCTTGGATTGAAATATATACAAGAACTATATTCAAGATTAAATTTTCTTATAAAAGCTTCTTAATTGGAAACCGAGGAAAAGACAGATTTAGGGTTTCTAGTTATCACTCCAATCTTAAGCTATTCCGGTTTAGGGTTTTGGTTTCCGGTTCTCGAGTCTTCTTGGTTACTTAGAAAAACGGGGGTTTACAGTGATTTTTATAAGTTGAAATGAGTTTGGATGAGATTAATGTGTAAAACAAGAAGTAGAATCAAGATGGAAAATTTTGAGTTAGTAGTCAACTTGTAAAATTCGTAACTTTGGATGATGCCTATGGAAACACCTATTATTCAAGCTCAAAATGAATGTTTTATATATTAAATGTAGTCCTTAGGTAGTAGGTATAGTAAAGTCTTAAATTTTAATGCATTACACAAGTTTTCCTAAAGGAATCATCCAAAAAGTGGATTTCTAAAAATTCGGATTCTTAAGTAAACCCTATTTGAAAACATATTTGCAAAGTATAAAATGCAAATTTTTATATAGAAATGAAGGTCTTAGGTGGTATATGTTATGAAGACTCAATTTTAATAAAGATAACTAGAAATTCCTAAGAATGAATTACAAAACACAAGTGTGTTATCAAGAGTTAGAAAACTAGATTTTCAAAAAGTAGTTATTGTTGAAGTCTTGCAAAATAAAGAGTTCTAAAATTTTCTTCTAGCAAGAATCATCAAGATCATGCATACATTGAACTCATCACATGTCATTCATGTTAGGAAATCATTCATATTTCATGTATACTCAAATTATCAAATAGATATATTTCAAACAATTACAAAACTATTTTTTCGGAAATGGAAATCGTTACTGATTAGATCTGATCCCTCTGTTTGGTGCCTCAATATTTTCAAAAATTGAAAATAATATTATAATTAGATAGATCTTTCGAAGTAGATAAAAATCGATATATAATTTGCGAAATTCTGAGCTAAAATGACCAAGTTATGGCCGTTTTAAGTCGGGACTTCCGCAAATAGCGAGAATTACGATTTTGATTAGTTTTGATTTATAGTTTGTATTAGTTAAGTGATGAAATACTTATTAGGGTATTTCTTCCTTGTTAGGTGATCCCGAAACCAACGAATCCTTGCCATTCGATTACTATTACTAAAAGACCGGCGAACCATAGCCGAGTGAGTATCACTTCCAATTCCAATTATTGTTTATGATTGTAATGATAGTTGCACTAGATACATGGCAAAGATAAAATGAGTATGCATGATGGGGTTGAATGGGAATTATATATGTTTGTTGTTGTTATGTGAAGTTGAATTTAAAGAATATCGAAACCAGGTGATTAATCATTGCTTGTATAGATGAGCTAGAATTGACTGTCTATGAATATTGATTGGTCGCCTAAAAGAATTGGTATAATTGATTATTCGGAAATGGAGATGGAATTGAACTCATTCATAACACGATGGGGATGGAGCATTAGCATTTGTTGGTTTTTCGCGAGCCTAAACGAAGTAAAAGTTTGTTAATCGTGATCCATAAAACGAATTATTGAGTTAGTTAATCGTGATCCATAAAATGAATATATGAGTTGGTTAACCGTGAGCCTAAATGGTGTCGTATCGCAGGATTCGTTAATCTACTAACCCGGGATAGAGGGCGTAAGTCCATCCACATATGATTTCGGCTGATCATATGTTTGATGAATTCACTTGTTTGATGCATATCATATGTTTGATTAATTACTTGTCTGATTGATATGTTATAATTGTGATCATGAAAGTTTTCACTCACTAAGTTAGTATAGCTTATGTCACGCCCCGAAGGATATCTTAAACGTGGCAATCCACCATACATAATATTAAAGCCTAGGAATGACCGTCTCAGTCATGCGAAGGCTTCCATACTATGTATAAGGCGTCTAACACATAGAGGAGACACATTGGAGAGATACATTTTATATTGATATACTTGAGTAACAATCTAAAGGAAATACAATTCACTATTCTTCAAAATACAAATCATTAAACTTCAATTGTATTCATCAAAAGATTCCACTACATAAAACTATTACAAAGCAAATCATAAAACCTATCTAATAACTTCAAGTATTCTTATTCCTTGCCGGAATTCCGAAGTCATTCTCGGCTCCAACCATCACGGTCCCCACCTAGCATTCTTGAGATGACCTATTCATTTCAAACATCTATTGGGGTATAAGCTACATTAGCTTAATGAGAATTGCCATAATTCCTTACCATGACAAGCAAGTTATAATCAACTATATACTATGCATGAACAAACACATGAGCAAACAATTATGTATGGGTATCCGGAACCCACACACAGAATGGATTTACGCCCTCCGTATCTCGGGTTAGGGATGGTATTGAAGTCTACACGACCGATGCTAGTCCCCAAGCTCTCGACTCATAGCACTCGCCTCGGCTAGACTCACACATGGAATGCATCCCCGATGCGCCTTAGTTTCCATGAATGAGCTCTAATACCGGCTTCGTTATCCCAACAAGTCATCGGACCATGCCGATCGACCTGCGTAGAAGTAGCATGCTACCAAATGCAATATGTCCGATGTAATGCATGACCAATTTAAATTTTTGCTTAGGTCAAAATATTCATACATTCGTTAGAGTGACCAACCAATATCATACACATAACAGAAATACTATGAACAGTGCAGTTACCCAATCGAATCATGGTTTCGATATGCTTTAGTATTCTTTGGCATACATTCATCACAGTTTCATCATATATCTTATCCTCATTCATATCGATTTTTATCTTGTTCCTATAATTCTAATGCAACTAGCTACAAGCACAAACAAGGTAACAAAATAAGAAGAAGACTCACTCGGCCATTGGATCACCGGTTTTTTAGTAAAAGTAATTTGGTGGCAGGAAATCGTCGATTTCGGGATCACCTAAAAAGGAAGAAATACTGTCACGCCCCAAAGGGTACCCTAAACGCGACAGTCCACCACACTCGATATTTAAACTTAAGTATGACATCCTTAGTCATCCCATAAGTTTACATATCGGGTGTAAGGTGTACTTACACAACTTTTAGGATCACACTTTGAATCTAGTAGTCTTAAGAAAGCATACATAGCATTAAGAATAGAAATCACAACAGATAAATAGTTAAATTTTACAAAAAACCAAGGGGGCATACCCCCGCCAAAATAATGGGAGTCTTCATCATCTAGCTCCAATTTACACATATCTAAGTCTACATTAAAGGGATTTTTCCTAGAAGTCCACGCCTATACTAGGTCCCGACTTCCTCAAAAGCTCTTTAATCCAATGTGATAAACCTGCACAAAGTGTCCTCTCGAAACAACCAAAAATAAGGACACTGCAACAAAAACTATTGGGGTATAAGCTAATTGCTTAGTGAGATTTATTCCTAAGTAAATGAGCAAGCAAGCATATGACTTTCCGGTAGTCATATGTGAACGGATTTACGCCCTCCATTCGGGGTTTGGGTAGTTCATAAGTCATGCAACTACAGTTCCAATGTTGGTCCATAAGACATGCAACCATAGTCCCAATCTTAAATGGGGTGGTCCATAAGACATGCAACCACAATTTTAATGTTGGTCCATAAGTCATGCAACCATAGTTTCATTATTTGAATGGGGTGGTCCATAAGTCATGCAACCCTAGTCCCCTTCATTAAAGACCCGCTGCCTCCCGATCATACTTTGTTCCCACCAAAAGCATTCTCGTAATGCAATGTGACTCACTACGTGATATGCATGTACAATTTATTCATATAATCATGGCATATTAATTAGATAATTTTAAAAGTGATCATACAGATTTCAGACACTCCAAATCTATACTAGCTCATACAAGTTATTGCAACAAAGCTTGCCTCGATATACTTATCATTCATTCATACAAGTTTAGATCACCATTCAATCACAATTTTATCTTTTCCTAAGTCTAATGCCACTACTACTACAAGCACACCAAGAGCATAATTAATTGAGAAATGAACTCACTTGTCCATGTAGTGAAATCCACTAGTCGTAATAGTCCTGGGGAGTGGTAACTTGTCCTCCAAATTACCTAAGTACAAAGAATACCCTCAATGAGTATCTCTTATGAAGTTCTATTAAACTTAACAATTTTATTTACTAAGTTCGTCAATTTCCGTCTAGGTTGAATCCCTAACTTAAAAAGGTCATATCTAACTCATTTTAACTCGGAATTAAGCTTATAATATACCGATTTATACCTACTTTGAAAGAGCTATCTATTTCTAAAGTTAATTCAAACATTTAAGATCATTTAGGGGTCGGAAACATACTGTACAGTAGGGTTACGAAAATTCCAGGTTTTGAGCCTTTGTGAAAAAATTCCATATCTACTCTATTTGACTACTTAGACCAATTTTTTAGTCCTAAGCTTGCAAGGAGATTCTCAAAACAAAATCAAGAGACTACACACTTATTTAATCCCAAACATAAAGTTCAAATGAAACTTCTAAGAATCCATTTTCATAAAACCAAAATTTACAAGTTGAAACTCATTGTCTTGTTTTGAGTAATTCCTTTACTAAAACTTACTTAATTCAATGAAAATAATTTTCCTATATTATATATCATCAAAGCATTCCATTTTCAATATGAAATACTTGTTTTGAGATCTAAAAGAAGGTTTTAAAAATTGGTCTCCCCATAATTACGAATTTCCTCTTTGAAGTTTACAATGAAGACAAGACCTAAATCTTGTCTTTTACAAAACAATTGATTTAAGCAATACCTTTTTGGAAAACTCATTTAAACTTATGAAAATTCATCCCTTAAGATATCTATACCAAGAGCCCTTTATATTTTTGTCTAAATCTTCATTTTAAAGTTGAATGATGGGTTCCAAAAATAGGTCTTGGTCTTGATCCGAATTTTCGTAAATTTATTTTGGATATATCTCATGAGAAATTTCATCTAAACTCATGAAAAACAACCCATCACATATTATATCCTAAGAACCCTTCATTTCTTGAATAAAATCCTCATTTGTGAGTTGGAAAACATGTTCTTATTTTAGGTCTTTGTCTTGATCCGAAAATACAATTTTTGTTTTTGAAAATCAACTTTGAAAATCAACTTTGATTCTTGTAAGATGAAGTCTTGATGATATATATCCATCATACCTTCATTTTCTTAACAAAAACTTCCATTTTAAGACTTAAAAGAGGGTTTTTAAAATAGTGCCTTGACAAGTTACGAATTTCACTTTTTCATTCAAACTCAAATCTAAGATCTACTCAATATATATCCATGAAAGCATAAGAAAAACTTAGTAGTAGGCCTTAAACTTCTAGATCTACACATAAACATAGCTAAAGCTTAATAAAACTCTAGATCTACAAGCTATCACAAAAACAAGAAGATAAACAAGCCTTCCATATAACAAAAATACCAAGAACAAAAGAGATCATCATCTAGAGGAGTGTTTCACTTCTTGGCATCATCATCCATAGCCTTTTAAGCTTGTGGAATGTCCTTTGATGCATGAAACATCCATGGTATCATCCTAGAACATCTTATAAGAGCAAAAAGGGAAAGATTACCTCAAATATTTGCAAAAATATATGTGGAAGCAAGAAAGAAAAATGGGGCAACTTGTTCTTAAGAAGAACAAAGCAAAGAAGAAGAGAAAGGGAAAAGAGAGGGTTTGAGAGTTTTTGGAAAATGGAATGAAAAGTGAAGAGAGAGAAAAGTAAATGAGTATTTATATTAGGTGATTAGGGTTTGTTTGTGTAATAAAAGGAGTTAAAATGAAAAAATTGGGGGAAAAAGTATGGGGATATGCGCCGGCCAATGAGGGAGTGAAAGGAAGTATATTTGATTTCATTTAAAATTTGAATTTGTGTAATAAATTGTATTAATTGTAATGATTTGTGAAGAGACAAAATTTCTTGGAAAACAAAATGAATTGAGTGATTGAAAGGTTGTAAGAATAGGGCATGGGTATGTGTGTAGTAGGTTGTACTTGTGAATAGTAATAAATAGTAGATAAGACATTTACTTTATCGGTAGCAACGAAAATACGGAAAAAGGCTATAACTGTAATTTTTATAGCCCGAAAAATTATAAAATATATATTTTTGAAATCCTATAAAAAATTCCGGTTCTAACGAGTATTCCGGAATATTTTTCTGAGTTTCTAGTTCCGGGGCTCGCTTTTCCGTAATGAAGCTCGGGAAAGCTCGAATAGAAAATTTTCGAAATCAAAATTTTGTATGGTTCGAAATATACTATAAAACAATAATCCGCATTAATTTATCTTATAGAGGTTCTTTTATATAGAAATCTAAGAAAAGCCGGAAATAGGGTTTCTAGGTTACTTGTACTAATCCTATTTAGGGTTTTGATTTCCGATTTACGGAGCTTACTCAGTTACTAAGAAAACCGGGTTTACAAATACTCTAATAAGTATTTCATCACTTAACTAATCCAAACTATCTCATACAACTATCAAATTCGTAATTCTCGTCCTAAGCAGGAATTCCAACTTAAAACGGCCATAACTTGGTCATTTTAACCCGAATTTCGCAAATTATATGCCGATTTCTATCTACTTCGAAAGATATATCTATTTCTAATATTATTTTTAAGTTTTGAAAACATTTTAGGTCTCGGAAAGAGGGATAAG
>JAMXBD010004677.1:0-48309 GCA_024138025.1 Combretum micranthum | reverse complement strand
CTTCACCAAAAAAGGATTTCATGGGTCTTACACATCACATAGATGCTTCATATCGAGTGTAAATTCCAATAAAATATTGACAAGTGGAATCCTAATCATGTATAATATTAAAAATAATTAAAAATTTTAGTACAATTGGTTTTTTTTTTTTTCAATTTTTAAATGAAAATTTTAAGTTTAAGTAGTTGAAAAATGCACCAAAATTTAGAAAAACTAAAAATGACTGTATGATTATTCATTTTCTCTATTTTTTTTTCTATTTGACCAGACAAAGAAAGCTTCATTAGAATAAATAAGAGTGACACAAGCTCCATAGCAGACAAAGAACAGCAAATGGAACTGAAAGCATCAAAATGCAAGATCTCCAACAACGAAATGGGTGAAATCACCCAATTCCTAGGACACATTTCTCAACCTAACATTAAAAACCATCCAATTGGCAGCTAAATTGCCTGGCATCTAACCAAATTGAACTCCAGACTCTTGAATCTCTAAGAAAGCAATTGCATATCTTAGATCAAATGTTGAATCTCCAAGGCAGACTTGATTTGTTGTAAATGCTTGGTAGACTAAGGAGGAATCTGTCCTCTAAGGTGATTTCTCGCCATCCCCTACCCAATGCATATAGCATGGTGTCTCAGATAGCCCAAGTTTTTACTCCTATGACAGAATCTGTTTAAAAAAGTTTGAGCTCCACCCCACTCCACCACCACCTGGTCTCTAGCAAAAAAACCTAAAGCAAAAACACCATAAGCTAAATACACTGAGGCATCACAATTTAGCTTAATGCAGGAAGCTTTGGGAGGACTCCAGACTTGTGATTGATGTTCCAGGCTATGGCAATCTCGACGGGCTGCCTACTGGGAGAGATTGAAGTGTGGTCTGGGGGGAGTTGGGAGCCGTTGCAACCTTGGAACCTATTCTTTGCATGCTATCGGCTACTCTTTTGGTTGTATATGTGAGATAAATGGCCCTACCTCTATAGCTACTTGGGGAGTTGATGAGCATTGCTCATTGGATATTGCTTCAAGCTCTAACAAAGCAGATTGGATTGATCTCAAACAGCATGAATATCTAGGTCTTCTTCTTGAAAATTACAGAACATCTTCCTTTCCAGAGGCCCCACATCACAATGCTAATGCAAGCAAATAACTCTTTCTTCACCTGCCTACTAAAAATTCCTTCTAAACAGGAGAATAACCAACTATCCAGGTAGTAACCTAGTCATAACTTATTTTGACCTAGAGAGCAAACCAAATCGGCTTTGTCTATGAGCAACATAGGAGAAGTGTGTTCAACAGTTTCACTTACCTAACAAAAGGGGTAGCTTCTAGATGGCATAATCTTTCTCGAAGCCAAGTTCCTTTGTGTAGAATGGCATTTTTCAATGCTCTCTAAACAAGATGTTTAACTCCGGGTAAGCAAGGACTATGCTAAACTAGCTTCCAAATTGATTTCTCAATAGTGTGAGAGCTAAAGGCTTGATGGAGGTTTGGTCTTGCTGAGCATCTAAGGAAGTTGTGTGCTAATCAAACACTACACTTGCCTAATTTTTCAAAGGGCCACACAAGTTTGTCTTCCCTATAGCTTAAAGATAAGGGAATTCTTAGAACGGCCTTGACAGTTTTTGAGTCAAACCAGTACTTCAATTCATGGATGTTCCATGCGTATGATTGCTGATGTACTAGCTCTACCACTTTAAAGTTTGGGATATTGTAGATGTTGGATCCACCTATCCTTCATGATATCAATAGACCGACCATCTCCCACTTGCCATATAGCTCCTCTTAGTAAGATATCTCTCCCCAGTAAAACACTTGCCCATCCCCATGAATCTCTTGATCCCCTTTTGACCTGTAAAAAAGAGTTATGAGGGATAAAAATACCTTTTAGGATCCGAACCCATAAGGCTTCTTAGTATGTCATGATTCTCCAAGTAAGTTTTGTGAGCATGAAGTCTTGAAGATCCTTGAAGCCTAACCCTCCATTAGATTTTGGTAGAGTGATCTTGTCCTAACTTTGCCAGCATATTCTACGCTCATCATTTTGTTGGCCCCACAAAAGGTGAGCTATCATGGAACTGACTTCTTTGCACCATTTAACTGGAAACTGAAAGCAACTCATTGAATAAGTCGAGATGGTGCCTGCAATAGCTTTGATGAGCGTTTCTCTGCCTGTAGTAGAGAGCAAACATCTCTTCCAACTTTGAAGCTTTGAGCTAATCTTATCCTTAACAAAACAAAGAGCTTCAGATTTATTTCTTCCCCAGATGGTTAGTAAGCCAAGGTATTTATAGGGGTTAAAAGTGATAGGGATCCCAAGCTCCCTACATATCTCTTCCATTCTATCAAACGGTCTGTTAGCATTGAAAAAAACACTAGATTTCTGCAAGTTAACCGCTTGGCCTGATACTTGACAATAATTCTAGATAATGCCTTTTAAAACCTGCAAATTTCTTTGGGTTGCTTTTGCAAAAACAACGAGTCATCCGCAAATAGAAGATGAATATCATTGGCAAGACCTCTTGATTTTTAGACCTAAAAGATGATTTTGAGAGACAGCATGTTGTATATTTCTTGATAACACGTCAGCAACCAAAATAAATAAGTATGGGGAGAATGGGTAAGCCCCCATTTTCTAAGCAAACCAAACTCGGTTTTGAAAACCAGAATCGGAAATCGAAACCCTAAAAAAATACCTAGGGCCAATATGGAACTTAGGAACCCTCAATCCAACGACACCAAGAACAAAATCCGGAGACAATCAAAATGAGTTAACTTTAGAATATAGTCCTAACTAATATATCAAAACATAAAAAGATCATATTTCAGAGAAATTAATCTATTTTAAAACCAATCGGGATCTATTTTCGAGAACCAGTCCCCAGTGCTCAAAAATAGAAAAAATATTTCGTAAGATTCTTTAGAACTGAAATTTAATAAAGAATTAAAAAATAATTATAAGAATTTTTTTTTTATAAAAATTACAGTTATAGTCCTTTTATCGTATTTTCATTACCACCGGTAATTTAATTGTCTAATCTACTTTTTGATTTCCAATTATTACTATTTACCAAGTACAACCAACCATACTCTAACATCCACCCTACATCCTACTTACTTTTCAATATAATTTTATTACTAAAATTACTTAATTGTATTTGAATCTTACACAACACACATACACACACTCTCTCTCTCCCTTATGCCCAAAACTGGCACCTCACAACCCAACCACCCCCCCCCCAACCAAACCACCTTTTGTACTCTCCAATTTTGTTTTATTTTATTTCTTTTATTTAATTACACAAATATGCCTTTCACTTTTCACTTTCTCTCTCTTTTCACTTAACAGGACTTTTGAAATTTTTTTTTCTCTTCTCTCTCCCTATCCTTGTGCCGTAACACCCCTCTCTCCACACACACACAAATTTCCTTCAAGTTTTCTTGTTCCAAACACTCATTAGGTAATAGATATAAACCCTAACACACATAAAACAGGTAATGGCAAAATTATACATACGTAATTCCACCAAAAACCCCATGAGTTTTAGGCAAGGGATATGGAAGCACTTGAACATGATTCTCATGCTATCACGATGTTGTGGATCTCTTCATTTAAGTTATTTTTGCTATATCTTACTATATATATTCTTGTTGATATTTTTGTGGATATATCTTGCTACTAACCTCATCATTATAATGTTTTATCTCGCATTTCATGCATCTAACACCATCAACATGCTAATCTAACTTTTGAGACTAGTCTTTCTAGTCTTGGGAAAGCCTTGAATATGATCTAAGGCTTCCAAGCTTGCATTTGCATCCATAAAATAAATGTCATCATACTCCTATTTGTTTTGAGTATATAAATGTCATAAAAATTTCTTCTATGTGAATAAAGACTTGTAGTATGATGGTATTAATGAGGATGTTGCCAAAAACTCTAGATCTATTTTTGTTTTCATCAAAAACAAATTTTTAAATTCAGATTTGGAAAAGAGCCATATTCAGACACCTATTTTCAAATTCCAAAATAAGGATTTTAATTAAGAAAGAGAAGTCTTTGAGAATAGGTATAGTAAGGATTTAATTGTGACAAGAACAAATAGATTTTATCAAAGAATATTTCTAAAACAAAGGAAAAGTTTCAACACATAAATCAAACTCTATTTTCATCGCCAACAATTCTTGTAAAATTCGTAACTAGGAAAGACCCCCACTTAAACATCTATTTTCCAACTTCTAAATGAAGAAATTTCTTAAAATAATGAGGGTATTAGGCATATAGGTCATCAAGGCTTTATTTTAGTAAATAAAGATGACTTTTCAAGAAACAAAACTAGTTTTCCTAAATCAAGTATTCTTGAAGTTTTCTCAAAGTAAATTTTATCTAAAAATTCTTTTTAACCTAATGTCATCAAGAACATACATATGGATAGCTCTTAACATGTCATTCATGATATTAACTTGTTGATATTACATGTACATTTAATATACATGGTAGAAACAATGTAAGTTTTCACAATACAATTTCGGAAACATGATTTTTACCTACTGACCAGATCTAATCTAAACTTTTCAAGACCTAAAAGTTTTCAAAACTTAGGAATAACATTATAATTAGGTAGATCTTTTAAAGTAGATAGAAATTGACTACTTATTTGCAAAATTCTGAGTTAAAATGACCAAGTTATGACCATTTTAAGTTGGAATTTCCACTAACTATAAAAATTATGAACTGAAAACTTTTTGTTTGTTAAGTTAGGATTAGTTGTGGTTTAAAATACTCATTGGGATATTTCTCTCATTTAGGTGATAACAAATCGGAGGATTCTTTGCCCTCGGACTATACGATTAAAGACCGAAGACCATGGCCGAGTGAGTCATACTTCCTATTTATGATTCCGTATTATGCTTGTAATTCGTAGTTGCATTAGAGTGTTAGGCAAAGATAACAATGGAAATGCATGATGGGCGATTATGGGATTATGTATGTTTTCTTGATGTATTGAGAAAGATGTGTTAAGTATATCGAAACTGAGTGATTAATTAATGGATGTCCATATGCCATGGCGAATTGCTTGGCTACCTATGAAATTGTATTAATGATTACTCAGATTAACAAGTAACATGGACATAATCACTTCATGTTGGGGATGGTGCATTTAATCATGTTGGTTACCCGTGATCCATAAATGGTATGAACGAAATGGATTACCTATAATCCATAAAACGGTATAATTAATGGGTTGCCTATGAACCATAAAATGAAACAATAAATTCAAAGTAGTACCACAAGATTCGTTAATCTGCTAACCCCGAATGGAGGGCGAAAATCCATTCAACATATGATTTCCAGTTGATCATATGTCTTGTATGCCCATGTTGTTGTTGCATTTCGTATGGATGCTTAAATTAACTTGATTGTATGAAATTATTGGATATATATATTCTGAAAGTATTTATTTACTAAGCTAGCATAGCTTATACCCCCACAGCCTATGGTTGCGACCCAAGAATTAACCAACTCAGGTGAAGCAAGAATAGGAGTTTCCCTTGGAAGTTTATGTTTAGCTTTTGTATAGACTTTCATAGGAAACCTTAAATGCTTGAGTTGATGTCAAAAACTATTACCTGGACTTGTTATTCTTTTGCGGGGGAATGCTCCTTAGTTTTTGTATATGATCCTGAATATATGTGGCTTATATTTTTTATGCATTTTCTATTAAATTAAACTATCTATCTCCAATTGCTCAAGTATTCTATTGTCGTAAGGGAACGCCTTGCATCTAATATTAGACTTCTGAATGACTGTGGTAGTGATTCCTAAGTCTCGTATAGTATGCGATGAACTGTTACGTTTAGGGTACCCTTTGGGAGGTAACAGCGGGCCTCCTTGTCTACGGCCTCTAGAAGGTCTCACATAACCTGCCACTTTGTTGTTGATGAATAAGCAATAGGACACCTAAGTGACACACTTCATTACCCATTTGATCCATATGTCACAAAAGCCAAGTTTTTCCATGACACCTCTCAAAAAGTCTCATTCCACTCTGTCAAAGGCTTTGTTTATGTCTAACTTCAAACCACAATAGGTTTTGTTGCAATGACCCTTGGGTTTTAGAAAATGGAAAGCTTCATGGGTTATTAAGATATTATCATGTATGACTCGAATCGGAACAAAAGCACTTTGATACTCTAAAACAATCATGAAGGTAAGGTTTTAATCTATTAACTATTACTTTAGAAATTATTTTATAGATGAATTGCATAAAATGATTAGGCGGAAGTGCCCGACTTCTTGTAGGGAAAAAACTTTTGGTATCAACACAATTTCAGTTCAGTTGACAGAGGAAGGAAGAGTACCTGTGTTAAAAAAGGATGTAACAGTATCCACTACACAGCTACCTACTATATTCCAATATCACTGATAAAAGATACCAGAAAAGCCATCTTGCCATCTGGCCCGAGTGCTTTCAAGGCACTAAGTTGGTGAGCCACAGCTTTGATTTCTTCTATGGAGATTGGCTTACCCAGAAAAGATTCATATCTGTTGTGATAAGAGGAGGAACCAAATCCAACACATTGTTCCATGATCTCTCCCCATCAGATCTAAGCAAATTACAATAGTAGTCTTGAAAGGTCCTTATTATGGTTTCTTCATTCTCTATCCATCTACCATCTTCTCCTTTCAACCATAGTATTTTATTCCTTTGTCTACGCATGATAGTGGACTGATGAAAAAGTTTTGTATTCCAATCTCTATCCTTCAACCAGCTAATCCTTGATCTTTGTCTCCAATATAGTTCCTCCCTTTCCCTCATTTGACTAAGTTGACACAATAAGGATTGCTCTAATGCACTGTCCATATTTAGAACCTTCTTTTGATTCTCCATCGGCTCCTTTTGTAGTCTATAAATCTCACTCATATCGTTAAGGCTACCTTACACCATTGTTTTAGCTTCAATATGCACTTCTTTAGCTTGAAACCCAAGGATAATGGTAACTACTTGGGCTTTGAACTTCCAACGCCTCTTTGATCACTTCCCACACTCGCTTGAGGTAGTCCTCAAATGTTCAAATTTAAACTTCCTATTGCACTTCCCATCTGAGAAGTGCGTGTCTATAACTAGGGCTGAGTGGTCAGAACCAACAAGCTCGTTGTGGATAACCTATGTATTGGGATACTTCAAGCCACTCCTAAGAACCCATAGCCTTGTCAATCTCTCAAGCACCAACCAGCCTTCCTTTCTTCTATTTGACCAGGTGAACCATGGCCTTGATAGCCCAGATCATTTAAATTGGCTAAATAAAACATCATTAAAATCTCCAACACATAGCCAAGGTAAGGAAGAAAAAGAAATGTTGGATTTCTCAATTTGTCTCCATAAAAATTGGCATTTGTGTGGGTTTGGATCCGCATAGATCCATGAGATGTTGGCAAAAAGAGAACATCAACTAAAGAAACCAACGAGCTGATGCGATTTCATAATGATGTAATTTAATCTAGACATCATCCGTCAACCATAAAGCTAAACCACCCGATGCTTAGGGGCACATAGAATTCATTATCGAATTTTAACCTCTTTCTCACAACAGACGACCTCCTTGAATCATTCTTTGTTTCCATAAGAAACACGATACTTAGATTATGTCTTCGTATGAGGCCCTTAAGATGTTGAACTATCAAAGAGGGCCCCAATCCTTCATAGTTCTAGCTAATGATAATCATGGCTCTCATGTAGGTAATTCTGGCCAGCCACCACATCCATTATGAAGAGACTGTTGGTAAGTAATTGGCACCGATACCAATCTTCCTTGTGTTGTATCCTCTGGATAGGATGAAGGATCAGTAATTGTGAGCTTAGTTATTTGCTTTTTTAGCTTTCTTCCCCTCCTGCTTTGGGAAATCTTCATGGGGGATTTCTTCACTTGAGTATTCACTTCAAACTTCAACCTTTTAAAATGTCCCATCATCTCATCATCCATGGATCTCTTGATGGCTAGGTTATCAAGGCTATAATTAGGTTAGATTAGGATGAAAAGGCTAAGGCTTTATGGGTTTGGTGTGGGGGCTAAGGAGTCTGAAAATTCTACATAGTAGGAACTGGTAGATTTAGTGATTATGGGGGAAGCTATTTGTGAAGGGGCAAGCGAGGTGATTTGCTAGATTTTATAGTTCTGTCTTGCTGTTTCTAGCTAATTGGTAGATGTGAAGCAGAGTCTGATTTAATGGGACTCGTGACCTCTTGCTCCTTCTACATTTGGTCATCATGAGAAGTTTCGGTTGACATCAGAGGCTGGTTTGGTGTACTATGTGAGACCATTCGGGAGTGAGTAAATATAAGGGATTGGGATTAGGGGGGCTTCCTGAGAGGTGCGGGAATGTATGGTTGGGAGAGGTTTTTTGCTCTAAGGCTGACTGTGTTTGGTATCTAGATTAAGCATTCTAATGTTGTGAATAAAGGATGGTGGGTTGAGAAGTGGTGATGAATCCCCTGATTTAGCATCCATGGATGAGGATTGTGATGGAGAGTTAAAGCTTGGGGAACCTTCCCCCTCAGTACGCGATTTAACAATGGAGCTCTTAGCTAAGAACCCAAGGATTGTTCACTGCTTTCAACTTCACAACTAGTTATAGAGTGTCCAAAACAACCACATTTAAAGCAAATATCTGGAAGCTTCTCATATTTGAAATGTATGAAATATATATTAGCTCTGTTTCGGATTACTCACATGCCAGTCTTGATCAGAATTGTCCAGTCCAAGTTAACCCTTACACGAAGGAAACCCCTTAAAGCACCTCCCTTGAGTTGGACTAGTTCATGCTCCAAAACTTCTCCTATAGCCTCTCCAATCTTGACCGCATTGTTATCAATCACTTGGTCTAACTTCAAACAATGTATTAGAACCCACATCGGGCATTTGTTATGCAACAGTTATGATGTGTTTCCTACATGTTCATAACCAATAGTTTTCCCATGCAAGCCTAAGGACCATCTCGCATAATCTTGAGAATGGCCTGCTTGTCATTGAAAGTACTTACATGCATATTTATCTTGGACATAACAATCTCGTATCTACTATAAGGTTTCCACATCTTCTTCAAGACAGATGCCACTACCACCTTGTTCTCTATTTTTCTGAGATAATGCGGCATACTAGGACTGCTTTCCGCTGGGAATGAACTAGTTCTTCGGTATCAAGCTGGAGAGCTACTTGGTTTTCTTCAACAGTGATACTGGCATGGGAGTAGGAAGCAGAACTGTTCACCTCAGCCATTTGAAATAAAGGCACTAAAGAATAAAGAAGGCAACCAATAAAGCAAGGAAAAAGAAGGGGGACAAATCAAGAACAAGGGGGCAGCTCAACAAAAGAAGATAGTTCAAAAAACCAAGTCAGCAAGTCTATAAAAGGGCTAAATAAAATGTAAAGTAAAGATAAAAGAGTTGGAGAGAGGCCACCTGAGTGAGTAAAAAGGAGCTGTAGCTAGGATATGGATACCCATTAAAGCTAACTTTCTACAAACCAGTTATTACAACGATAAAACCAAGTGTATTAACAAGAAGATGTGATAAAAGACTGTGTTTGGTTCGAAAGATGGCGTCAACAAATGAGTAAAGCACTGCAGGCAGTTCTTTGAAAAGGGTTTAAGGATAGGCTATTTTTGGTGGAGGCGGTTCTTGAAAAGGGATTAGAGAGACGGTGAAAGGTGTTCTGTTATTTTTTGTAAAAGACAAAGGCGGTCTAGGTTTGGCGGGAAAAGAACGGCAATTATTATTTTAAGGAAAAGAGTCAACAGCAACAGGGTTTGAAAAAGGTTGAGTTTGGCTATAATCGGGTACTGTGGGAAAAGACTATGAGAGGGATAGAGAAAGCAAAGACTAAAACTTAACAAAAGTGACTACAGGCAGCATAAGCAAACGAAGCGCAGCGATCGACAATTAACCCCTCGTGACGAGGCATGGACTCTCTGCTACGGAGAGAAAGTATGAGAGAAAGAGGGGGGTTTGAAGAGGTCTTTTCGGAGACATCCATTCATTTTCTCTGTTGCTCCAATTTCATTTTCTCTCTGTTCTTTGTGTTGTACTTTTGTTTCAGTCTCTCTCTTTTCTTTTTGCATTTCTCTCTCTCTCTCTCTCTCTCTCTCTCTCTCAAATTCTTCATAGAAAAGATAAATACTTACAAGTATTTGCAATGGAGTTTTTTCAATCACCAAAAGCCTCAGAAGGAGATGAAAGAAGTTCACAAGACTATAAAAGTATCCTTACTTCAAAAACCATGGAGGACACTTTGGTGGAGTAAATAAAAATGTATTTTGTTTTTATATTTTCCCCGCGACTTTCCTTTTTTTTTTTTTTTACATGCAAATTGAGCAGGAAAAGATTGTTTGTACATCGATTTTAAGTAAATCCTATAACAGGTTAATATGCATACTGCATAGTGTATGTGGTATGTATCAAAGTTGTGCAGTAATGTTTAATTTCTTGGTTTAATGAATTGAGTCAACTACTATGACATACTAATGGTCATGGATGTGAGTAACGCTCAGTAACTTCTTCATGATGCAAGGGATGATAATTCTTACTGTATTTAGTGGTATAAACAAATTAAGTCAATTCATAAAAAGTTTGACCTTATTTCAATTTCATTTAAATTTGACTAAAAATAGTCTAATTGATCTTAAGCTTAAGGCACTCAAATACTTTATCGAGTTGACATCAAGTTTCATAATGTTTAGCTTAATAAGTTTTTAAGCCTAATCAAACTCGATTGAAGTATTAACATTAACCAAATTAGAATCACATTTAAATATTCATTCAATTGAAATTAAAAAAATGTTTTTAATAATTCAAGCCTAATTGATCTTAATGGAGACAAACTTAAGTTTGTATAGTGCTACTTCAAGTCAAGCTCGAATTTAAACCTTTAAGATCAATCGACCTTGAACCAACCTTCACTACTAGAACTTTAAAAATTGAAGTTAAGCTTAAGCTTAGTACCAAACCATCTTGACTTAACTTAACTTGATTCTAACTCTCGGTGTATCCATCATAGATGTTGATCATTAGATGATCTTAGTATTTAATTGGCTATGGTAGTAAAGCACATATTGGCAATGTGACGAATTGTTCCTTGTACTTACTACTTTATAAAGGTTGTATGAAGTCTAAGGTATAGAGAATCGGGAGGAAAGTGAGTCAAGGAGAGCAACTTAGTGACTCAAGGTGTGCTATGAGTTGAGCTTTGGTTCTAACCCATGAGGGCCCACAACGTATAATAATAAAACCCTAATATATATAAAGATATATTATATCTTTAAAAGATATATGATAATATTTAATTTATATATATATATATATATATTAAAAAGGAAAAGGATAAGGGTATCTCTCATATTATGGAGAACGACGGACTTGTGACAATTTAAAGATAATTTGCAAATTGAGAAGAGACGAAAAACTTACAGCGATGGATTATATTACGGAATCGATAAGCTAAAGCCCAAATTAAACTTCATGTATTGATTGTCAGCACGGTAAAAGGAAAAAGGCAATCCCATACCCATACACATGCAATAGGCAATAGGGACGACTATGGAGAAACTCGAATTGAAAATAAAATCAACTATTAAAGCAACTTTGGATCTATAATCTGAAGGTCTATTAAATCCTGATTGCGACAAAACTTTTTTCGTTAAATTCATGTCATGGAGAGTGCAAGGTAATTATTTCTCAGTTTTCCAGGTTGAATAGGCATTTTTCACATTTTTGCGAATTGAATAGTTTTGAGATTTTTTAATATCCACTTGTGGTGAAGGATTAATTATACGATAGTTATAATAGTGAAGTAAAACATTGTAAACCCATTATTTGTTGATAGTGGAAGTTTTGCGCTGTTGTCCTGTGATTTTTCCCTAATTAGGGTTTTCCATGTTAAATCATGGTTTTTATTATTATTTTATATTCATTTTATTATATTGATGATCGCTATAGGTAAGAGGAAAAATTATATTTTCATTATAGGATATTAATTTTTCCTAACAAGTTGTATCAGAGCAAAGTTTAAATATATATATATATATATTATTTCTTGTTTTGCAAGTATGGCAGAATCATTATGTACTATGACAAAGTTAAATTATTTAAATTATTCAATCCAAAAATCAATGATGGAAGATCTTTTATATTGTAAAGATCTGTATGTGCCTTTGGGTAGTGATAATACAAAGCTAAAAGATAGATCTAACAAAGATTGGGCAATTATGCATAGAAAAACTATCGGATATATCTGACAATGGGTTAATCATAGTGTGTATCATCATGTTGCTTAGGAAACTAGAGTCGATACTTTATAGAAGAAATTGGAGTCCATATATGAGAGACAAATTGCCTTGAATAAAACCTCATTAGCTAGGAGAGTGGAAATTGAAGTATAAAGATGGATCCAATATGACAAAGAACTTGAATAATTTTCAAGGTCTTGTGAATCAGCTATCTACTATGAAACTTGTGCTTGATGATGAGATACAATCACTTTTGTTATTGAGTTCACTACCTGATAGTTGGAAGACACTTGTGGTGTTAGTTAGTAATTCTACTTCAGAAGGAAAGCTCACTATTGCAATGGTGAAAGACAGGTTGATGAATGAAGAAGCTAGAAGAAGAAGAACTTGGTGCAAGTTTTGACAATCGGGCACTAGTTACTGATAAACAAGAAAGATGTGGTAGAAGCTAAACTAGAGGCTTATTTGATAGATCTGACAAATCTAAGGGAAGACCCAAATCAAGAAGAAGAAATATTAAGTGTTATCATTGTGACAAGCCAAGACATCTGAAACGAGGATGTAAAATATGGAAGAGGGTGTAAGCGAAAGGTAAAGGTGATGGAAAAGGTGATGAGACAATTGCTATAACAGCAAATGGTGAGATTGTTGTTGCATGTGATGATGATTGTGTTAGTCTTGCATGTCACGATAGTGACTGGGTTATTGACTCCGCTGCCTCCTTTTATGTGACATCACATGGTGTATTCTTCTCAACCTACACTATTGGTGATTATGGTAATGTTAGGATGGGAAATGATGGTATATCCAAAATTGTTGGCATTAGAAATATTATTTTGAAGACTAATACTAGTTGTAGACTCATCCTCAAAGATGTGTAGACATGTTTCAGATATTCACCAAAAACTAATACCTGTAGAAAAATTAGATGATGGGGATATAGTAGCTATTTTGGTGAAGGTAAATGGAATATCACTAATGACTCTCTCATAGTGGATAAAGAAAAGAAACACAATACCCTTTACTTAATGTCCGCTACACTAAGTAAAGGAGAGATGAACATGATTGATGAGTCATCAATGGAACTTTGGCACAAATAGTTTGGTTACATGAGTGAAAAGGGACTACAAATACCTGTTAAGAAGCAACTTTTACTTGATGTGAAAGGTACGCCACTAAAAACCTGCACTGAATGTGTTACTGGAAAACAATATAGAGTTACATTTCATAAAAATCTACCTGCTAGGAGATCTCATATACTTGATCTCGTCCATACAAATGTGTGTTACATGAAAGATAGAACATTAGGTGATCCTCTTTATTTTGTGATATTTATTGATGATCACTCTAGAAAGTCGTGGACCTTTGCTTTGAAATCTAAATATCAAGTTTTGGATGTGTTTAAGCAATTTCATTCTAGAATTGAAATAGAAATAAGAAGATAGTTGAAATGTGTCCAAGAAATTAATGGTGGTGAATATAAAGGTCCTTCAGAAGAATATTGTAGAGTCCATGAAATTAAACTTGAGAAGACAGTTCTAAAGACCCCATAGCAAAGTGGCATTGCAAATAAAGATGAATCGCACTATTGTAAAGAGAGTAAAGTACATGTTATCTCATGTCAAGTTACATAAATGATTCTGGGGAGAAGCTGTAAGGACAATAGTTGATTTAATTAGCTTATCTCCCCCTTATGCTCTGGATGGTGATATCCAGAGAGAGTATGGACAGGTAAAAGTATATCCTGTGATTACTTACAAGTGTTTGGGTGCAAGCATTTATATATATTCCCAAAGATGAAAGAACGAAACTTGATGCAAATTTAAAGCAGTGTATTTTTCTAGGTTATGCACATGATAAGTATAGATATGGGTTATGGGATCTAGTAGAAAAAAAATTATGAGAAGTAGAGATGTGTTATTTCTAAAAGATCGAGTTATTGAAGATATAGAAAAGCTAGAAAAGTCTAAATCCCTAGACGAGATCCCAATCAATGTAGACCTAGTGCCCTTTCTTGAAGATCCCAATAATGATGGGAGAGATGTGCAAGACTCGGTTGAAGATGATGAGACATCCCAAGAGCTTGATTAACATATTAAATTGAGAAGGTCTACAAGAGAGAGAAGACCATCCACAAGATATAATATAGAAGAGAATGTGATGCTAACAAATGGGGGAGAGCTAAAATGTTATCAGAAGGCTATATTACATGAGCAAAAAAAGGAATGGGTAAAAGCAATGCAAGATGAGATGAAATCCTTGTGTGAGAATCATACATACGATTTGGTGGAATTGTCAAAAGAGCAAGCGACCATTAAAGATTAAATGGGCATATAGATTGAAGATTGAAGAAAACAGCTCACAACCAAGGTATAAAGCAAGATTGGTTGTGAAGGGGTTTAATCAAAAGAAAGGTATTGACTTTGATGAGATTTTCGCACAAGTGGTGAAGATGTCTTCCATTCAAGTTTTACTTAGGATTACTGCCAGTTTGAACTTGGAGATTGAACAACTAGATGTAAAGACAACATTCCTTCATGGTGACATGGAGGAATAGATTTATATGGAGCAGCCAGAGGGGTTAAGTGTTAAGGGGAAGGAGCATATTGTATGAAAATTGAAGAAGAGCTTGTATGGCTTTAAACAAGCTCTAAGAAAGTGGTATAAGAAGTTTGATTCCTTCATGATTGACCAAGGATATACCAGGACTGCATCAGACCATTGTGTCTTTATAAAGAAATTCAGCAGTTGTAAGTTCATTATTCTTTTATTATATGTGGATGATCGTTGATTGTTAGCCATGACACTAAGCAAATTCAAGATCTTAAAAAGGCATTGAGCAAGTCTTTTGCCATGAAAGACCTAGGACCCCCGTCCCAGATTCTTGGTATGAGAATTATTTATGATAAGAAGAGCAAGAAATTGTAGTTATCACAAGAGAGATACCTAGAAAGGGTATTAGAGAGATTCAATATGAGCAACGCAAAATCTATATGTTCTCCACTTATAGGTCACTTTAAACTTAATTCTCAATAGTATCCTAAAATTGAGGAAGACAAAGAAGACATGAAGAAGATACCTATGCTTTAGCTCTTTGTAGTTTAATGATGCTATGGTGTGCTCTAGACCAGATACTGCTCATGCTATCGGTGTTGTTTGTCTTTATCTCTCGAATCTAAGAAAAGAGCAATGGACAGTAATTAAATGGATTCTCAGGTATCTCAGGGCACTTCTAACTTAAGTTTGCAGTTTGGTGGTTGTAAACCGATATTGAAAAGGTTTACAGATGTTGATATGGTAGGAGATATTAATTCTAGGAAGTCAACTTTAGGTTATCTGATTACTCATGCAGGGGAAGCGGTCTCATGGCAGTCCAAATTACAGAAGTATGTTGCATAATCTACCATAGAAGTAGAGTACATTGCTGTAATGAAAGCTTGCAAGGAAGTATTGCAGATGAAGAAATTTTGGAAGAGTTGGGCCAAGAGTAGAAAGATTTAAAATTGTATTGTGACAACCAGAGTGCTATACATCTAAGTAAGAATCGAACTTTTCATTCAAGATGGAAACATATTGATGTTAGATATCATTGGATTCAAGATGTATTAGAAGCGAAGCTCTTGAAAGATCCACACTAATAACAATGGTTCAAACATGATGACTAAAGCTCTACTGATAAGCTTATTCATTGCAGATAGATAACTAGTGTGACGGAAACCCCCATATGAGTTGGAGGGGGTGTTTATTGGGCTTTGGTTTATTAGGCTTTGGGTCTAACTTGTATCGACCCGTAGCATATAATAATAAAAACCTAGTATATCATTAAAAGATATATGATAATCTTTAATATATATATATATGTATATATCTATATATTGAAAAGGAAAAGGGTAAGAAGGTATCTCTCATATTTTTTAGAATGGCGGGCTTACAACAATTTAAAAGTAATTTTCAAATTGAGAAGAGACGAAAAAATTGTGGCTATGGATTGGATTACATAATCAAAAAGCTTCAGCCTAAATTAAACTTCATGCATTGATTGGCGGCACGGTAAAAGGAAAAGGCAATCTTGTCACGGCCTGAGGGTACCTTAGTAATAGTTTACAAGCCACACTTGAGTACCATTACTAGTTAACCTTCGGAGAGTGACAATTTTCAAAACAATAGGATCTTTTAGTTGCTTGTTAAGAAATGATAAATACATGTAAGACATAAATTAGTAAATAACTGTCATCACAAGTAGAGAACATCATAAAGATATTACAAACCATATAATCTTTCTATAAATCTTCAAATGCATAATTAATAATCCATATACTAATTAATCTATACTAGGAATAATAGAAAATAACTTATCTCAATTGACCCATGAGCACCCAGCTCCTAAACTCTTCCATACTCCTAGATGTAACTAGCCATGGTCATAGAGAAAAGATGAAATGTCTTTAGGAGTGAGCAAAACCATGGACTGAATGAATAGCCAGATATATTATGTATCAAATAAGTTTATTAACAAATCATATATGATGCAATCAATCAAACATATGCTCAAATACAAGCTTAGATGATCTAGAAATCCAAACAGGAAAAAGATTTATGCTCTCTTTTTAAGGTTGAAGAACAATTACTTTATGACCTACCTGCCCAGGAGAGACTAAGTTTACAGGAAAATCAGTGATTCCTCATCTTAGGATTATCGCTTTTAGCTTAAGGATATTTTAACTGACCATTTCCTATATCGATCCTTAGAAGCTCCCTAAGTATTAATCATTTTAAAGCGATACTATGGGCAGCGTTCCTTGTTGCCAGTTAGTTCCCGTGGAACCGACGAAACAAAAAAAAAAAAAAAAAAAAAACTTGGAAGAACTAACACTTTAGAAAAACTAAGCATTAACAGAGAACCGAAATATTAATCCCTTTTTGTATATGCAATAATGTAGTACGTGCAATACATGACCATGTTATTTAATAAGTCAATAATTCTTATTCAGATTCTTGGTGATCATACATTATACACAGTAATCATCATCAATAGTATTATCTCTTTCATTAACTCGTTTTGGCATCACAAGCAATCAGCTCAAATCAAAATTCATTCTCATCAAGCTTTTCACAACAACTGTATTATTATCTTTGCATTACGTATGCTACTAATTACAAGCTAAACAGTATAATAGATCTGAGTTACTCACCTGCTCATATTGGCAAATCGTAATAGTCAGCTGGAAAATTCTCTATAGTATCAAAATCACCTGGATGAATAAAAATATTCATCAATAAAACATATTATATAACTAGACTCCTATGAGCGTCTAAGTGTCCTATTTTGGTATTTGGTTTTGTTTCTATTACTATATTGATTCTTTAACGGTCCTATGATAACAATTATTATTATTTAATATTTTATTTTCATGTTACTTTTTTGATCTTATTTGATATATATATATATTTTTAATGGGTAGTCATAGAATTTTGTATTTAGTATTTTGATACTTTATCATTATTTTATCGTTATCCTTATATCATTCTTTAGTTAGCCTATTATGGTAACTAGTATTTATTTTTCCTATTATTTAATTTCATCGTATTTCTCTTAATCTACTTTATATAATTATTTTGTCATTTTTATATATCACATTATTCATAAATTTAACTTATTTATTTCCATTCTTGTATATTTATCTATATAAAACAAATATTTAACAATTATTGTTGCTAATAACAATAATATTTTCCTATAGTTTTTACGGTTTAATACTTCTCAAATATTAAACCTATTATTACTATTATTATTTATTTACTTAGTAAAATCTGCTTTTGTTTATATATAGATATAATATATGTTTATTAGTATATATAATCTGTTTGTGCAAAACAAGTTTCACACAAGGAAATTATGCGTGCACGCCGGCTCCAATGCTGCCGACGTTGATACCCAAATGTCGACATTTGTTTATTTTTGCATGTCTTATGTTCTAGTGTACACTAACTTCAAAGACCGCCAGTGTACAATGTACGTCGGCTCCAACGCTGCCGGCGTTGAAATTCAAATTTGTCAGCGTTCTTTCATTTTACATAAAAATAAATTTTACGTAGCTTTTGTTCTAAAGTAAGTCATCTCAATATTGCCAGTCTACCCATGTACGCTGCCGGCATTAAGCACTTACACTGTTGGTATAGAGGCGGTGCTGGCACTGTTCATCATCTTCTCTAATTTTTCATTATTCAAAACTAAGTTTTCTTTTAATATATGTGTATTATACTTACATTTAAACTATTCCTAAGTGTTTTTTTACACTTTATATGTATTGTACGTGATATATTAGTACATATTACTTCTTGTAATCATCATTTAATCTACTTTCTAGCTTCATATAACATAATACATCAATGGAGCTTTAGGACTAGGTATTACCTTGTTTAAGTAGATTTGAGGGTGCTAAACTCTCCCCAAAGTCTTGATATGAACCTAAGTTAATAGAACCATAGTTTAGACTAACATTTTATATATAAACTAATTTAACACAAATTGCCCTTACCTTATTATTCCTTTCCCAAGCTTGAAGTCTACTAATGGAGTTAGATTTGTTATGTTTGGATTTGTTAACTATGTTGGTGATTGATGGGGCTAATTGGGGGACGAATTTGAGTTGTTGGTGTTACTGTTATTGTGCGGTTTAAGTTGTTGCTTTGGTGTTCTTAATTGGTTTTGTTTGATTCTAATTAAGTTGTCTTATATAGAGGGAGGAAGAGTAGCAGCTGCAACTTGGATGCAATTTTCTTCCCACCGAATTCTTTCTTTCCTTGCATGATTTCTCATGCATTTAATGAATTTTCTTTGTACGAAGTTTTCATTGGTTTAACTAAAATTTTTCTTGACTTTTGTCATCCTATTTGACTCAATCTCTACATTTTTCGACTGCCACAAATCTAGGACATCCCAACAATAAGTTTCACCAAGTTGCACTAGAAATTTGAGTAAATTATAATATAATATATTATTTAGTTAACTATCTTAATTTTATGATAGTTTATTAAGCTAAACGGGTACAAATATGATAGTTATTCGGGAGTTTTGTCTCTAAAATTTCATACAAAGTTTCTTTAAATCTTTTAAATTATTATTTAGTTCAACTTTGGGTTTAAAGTTTACGCAATTAATTATTTTTAGGATTTGATCTCACCTACTTACGGTCTTCTAAACTTAATAGGCCAATTTTTGTTTCAATCTCTAATAACTTAAAAGTACTCTAATTAAAACAATGGTGTGATCCATATATTTATTTGGAGTCTATATTATTATTTATAGATTGTTTATGTTTTTACTGTGTATTTATAACCCTAACAGTTTATCTTTAAGTTATCATTTTCTAAGTATAAGCATAATTGGTTATTTACTCTTTATCGTATTTAAAATCTTAACTAGATTATTCTTATATCTTGAGTTTTCGATACCCACTATGAAATATTACTAGTAGTATTTAATACTATATAGAAAACTTTATTTTAGGGTTTGAAACTATATATAGGTTCATTACTACTTGTGATTTAATTCTAAGGCCTTGGTTAAGTCCTATATTAACATTCTATTTTCTACTTTTATATTTCCATCTACTTGTATTTGTATGAAAAGTTTCGGGGTTTACAAATCCTATGCCCATGCACATGTAATAGGCGACAGGCGATGACTATGGGAAAACTTGAATTGAAAATAAAATATTTATCGGAAGATCTATTAAATTCCAATTGTGATGAAACTTCTTTCGTTGAATTCATAGCATAGAGTAATGTAAGGTGATTATTTTCATTTATTGTTAATCTTTCTCGGTTATTCAAATAGGCATTTTTGTGTTTTCGCAAATTGAATAGTTTTGAGGTTTTTTTTATATCCACCATTGTGTTGAAAGATTAGTTATCCATTAATTACACTCGTAAAGAAAAATATTGTAAACTCATTATTTATTGATAGTGGAAGTTTTTGAGCTACGATCCCATCATTTTTCTCCTAATTGAGGTTTTTCATGTTAAATCCTGGTGCTTATTATTATTTTATCTTCAGTCCATTATATTAGTGACCGCTACAAGTAAGAGAAAAAATTAACTCATCGTTATAGGACAGTAATTATTCCTAACACTATGTTATTGGTCATAACTAGGCATAGTTGTTAAAATAAATGAAGAGGAAAATGCAAAAATACTTCCTAAACTTTAGGAGTAGCACGGATTGACCCCTTGTAGGCACCTCATTTTGACATTCTTTTTGTCAAAATAAATACTTAGCTTAGTATATACATAATTAAAATAATTGAATTTTGCAAATTATAAATGTTAAAGCTAGGAATGAAAATTAAAAAAATAATAATAATAAATCAATTTAATAGAAATGAATATAATGAATGGATAATTAATATAGTATAATATGATTTCAAAATTCGTAAAAAAAAAAAAAAAAAAAAAGTTATTGTTCATCGTCTCCTACCTCTGGTCACCCGATGGGTGTTTTCAAGTCCATTTTTGACCCGTTTCCAAACCCGTTTTTTGCAAAATAAATACATATTTTGAAACTAGACATGAAATACTTCATTTTGATATATAATTTGCATGTTTTCATAAACTATAACTATTTCAAATCCGGACTTGAAGTTTGAAAAAATCCATTTTTTACACTTCCGAAAAAACCTCAAATCTCCTTTTTTTCGCTCAAAACGTGTTTGAACATCAACATTAACGTTAATTGACAGCTAATGCAATTGACAACCGTTTTAGTTCAAATTTTTCGGATCAAAGTAAAAATAAAACATAAAACCCTAGCTCTATAAATAGAAGAAGAAAAAAACGAAAATAGAGGACAAAAAACAAAGAAAAGAAAAATAAAAGAAGCATTTGATATTCAAAAAGTCAAGAACTTCCATTCCCACAAATCAATTTTGTCAAAACCCATCGTTACGGACGTTCTCGGCTAAATTAGAGTTCACCGGAGTTCTTACTTGTCGGCCAAATCTTTGCCGGAGCTCCATCGGTTTTCTTCCGCGTTTCATTCCCGCCGATCCTTCGCCATTATGGATCGTCGGCCAATTTCCAGCGTGCGTCCCAGTGCTTGCACGAAATCCATCAGGACACTGAAGGTCAATTTCGGATAAATCAACGCAAGCCCTTTACCGCTCGAACCTGATCCACGCGCATTCATCCTCCTTCACACGCGCGAATCCAATCCTGTAGGTAAGTTCACATTCTGTTCCTAATAATAATAATAATAATAATAATAATAAGAATAAAAATAATAATAATAACTATAGTATGATATTAAAAATAGGAAATTAAAGAATAAGAAAAATGAAAATAATTAGTATATGATTATATTTTCAAATTTTGTTATGAATATATTGTGTTTTTATTTAAAAAAAAAAAGATTTTCAAAATATGTAAAATTAGTATTAGTTTGAATCATGATAGTATAGCCATTATAGTTAATTTTTTTTTCTGTCAATGAATGTTGGTCTCATAAACTTGTTCTAAAAAATGTTGAATTGAAATTTAGGGTTTTTTTTTGCCATGATCGATCTTGCTATGATAGTATAATCCTTGCACCTTTTCTTTGTGATATCATTTTGTAATATTATGATTTTGTCAAATTTTGAATAATGAGATCTTGCAAATATTTGACATAAAAATTGTATTCATAACTTGATGAAAATCTTGATTTGGCTAAAGTTGGTTTATACCATGATTTTGAAATTATTAAAAGAACCTGATTTCATTATCAATATGCAATGTAATTAGAAACGTTGATATAATGTTGATATCATGTATGAAGTTTACCTATGTTATTGAATATGAGTTCATCTTGATATCTTTTATTAATTTTATATATGGTGATATATTGATTTAATTAATGTGCTTGACAATTGCCATGATATATAATTTTAAATCCATTATTCAAAATCTTTTTATCACTTAGAAAAGTCAATTTTTATAAAATTGTTAAAACATAACTCGATAGTCCTTTTTGCATTAATATAGTAATGATTTTGTTTTCTTGTGATAAAATTGAATTTATATATATATATATATATATATATCATGTTAGGTATGTGTTCATAGAATTACATTAAGATCTTGTTATTGATAATATACCTATAATCATGCCCTAATCATAAGGAATATATGAAATTTTTTTTTAATTTTAGGTTTACAATATTTGAATTGTGTGATCATGTATGATGATTAGTCATTAATATTCCTTTAATGCCATGATGAGTGAGACCTTGATTGTAATAATATTGAATTTTATTTCACCATTTATGAAACCACATTGAAATCTTTCCCTTTTAAGCAATTTCAATGATATATAAATTGATTATCATGATATTGCTTTGTTGAAATTAGCTTGTGTAAATATTGATATTCCTTATCATATTATTATTCTTGATGAGTATATGATCAATCGATATGCATGATATGTGGTTATGATTTCTTGTTCAAAATTTTTGTCACCTAGAAAATCGATTTTCAAAAAATTGCTAAAACCTAACTTAATAGATTTAGGGTTCATGTTAAAAATAAATATATTATAATTATATTTTCATAAATTAACAAACTTAATGAAACTTAAAGCGAAAAGATTTCGAAAAATTTTTAAATTAACCAACAAACTAAATTTTTCTAAAAGAACTACGTGTGGTCTAATCCTGATTAGAAGTACGTAGGCACCTAAATGGGCGACTTAAATATGTAAAAATTTATTTTTGCGAATTTATTTGATTGTTTAGTTTAGTTAGAATATATGAAAAGTGATAGAAGATAAGATTTTATTAATTTGAATATTTCAAGTTTTTTTAGATTATATATGATTATTGATGGAATTTGATTAGTATTTTTGTGCATATTAGATATGTTTAATTAATTAGATCCTGATAAATAGTTTTAGATTTGAAATTAGGGTTTAAAAGAAAGCAATTTAAATATGAAATTTAAAGTGGTAACCGTTTAGGTTTTAATAAGTTAGCCCCCGAACTCAAGTTAATTTCTGGTTTCTCGTTTTCAAAAAACGATTTTTTTTTTCGAGATCAGTAGCAAAGCCAAAATCAACCTACCCATTGGTTTTGGTTTATTTTTTCTCGACTTTAGTGAGTGGCGACTCCAAAATAGTTTAAAAATTCAAAATTTCCTTTAATTCTTAGTCGAGGATTCGTATTGAATGGGTTAGGGTTTAGTACGAATCGGATTAAAGGAAATTGAAAAAACCAGGCTCGAGCTTGGCGACTCCACTGGGGACGCTTTTTAGAGGGTAGCCATTATGCTTTTATATATTTGCTTTTTTTAATATCTTGTATATTTGTAGATATTTGTGCTAACCGTGTGCTTATGTGTAGATTTTATCTATATAGAGTTATTGGAGGGGTATTTATTTTGAAAAAAAAAATGTGTGCTAGATGTGGTCAAACCGGCACCTTAGGTAAACTTAGGACAAAGAGGCCATAGGTCTCGGGTGTTGTGGTTACCACCATTCGAGACACGAATTAGCCTCCCATTCGGTTAATGTGGCCCATGGCCCATTAATTGGGGGACCTTTAGAAGCCACCCTTTGCATTCACTACATGAAGGAGTGATGATAAGTTTGTAGCCAATCAAATGTTTTTAAAAATTTTCTACAAACAAAAGCGTGAATTTATAGGAGTTAACTTTCCCTTGTAATCATTATGTGAATGTGTCTTGTAAAATCCTTGTAATCTTTTTGTCTTTGTATTCAGTTTAATGTACCATGTAAATATTATACCGTGTTGTAACACATCTCTTTGTAATATGTAGATTAAGGAAATGGCAGCTAGTTGTGAATGGAAATATGGGCCCGTTTTATTCCCGAGATCCTATTATGCTACTAGTCCGATGCCCATTTTGAAACAAGTGGTTAAACAACTTTCAAGCTAGAAACAAAGAAGATTCATTGAAGACCGTTTGGGACTATTCTTTCTCTTACAAGGTCAAGTCTCGTTCATCTTTTTAGGGCCTTGGTTTTTTATTATGGAATGATTGATGAGGCCGCTTTTGTCTTGGTGAGACCACTTTGAGTCCTACTATTGAGGAATACACGGGCTTCTTCAGCTCACCAACTCATGCAGGAATATAGGCTCCTCAGCTTGTAAAGGGCCGGTCAGCTTGTTCAACTCCTTTTTAGGGATTAAGAAGACGATGTCTAAAGCTTCAAGAACTGTAATTGGTCTCCATTCGGCTTTCTGATTTATTCAAGTGGTTGGATCCCAATAGTTACAAAGACAATAAGCTATCTTTTATGGAGGTAGTTAACATGGAGGGAGCAAAATCGCATCAACACTTTATAGCTGTGTATTTGGTACTATCTCTTCCGAATGGGGATTTTCATCCACTATCGGGTATTAGAATTAGTGGATAGTTTTTAGCGGGAAAGTCTTATATCCGGCCTTGCTTGTGAACAAAATAGATCTCTAACCATCTGAAGAAAGAGGCCATGGGAAATTCAAGTCTAGTATGGCATTTGATAGTATGCTTTGCAAGCACACTAGAGATTATGGGAGCAATTTGAGTCCGGCTTGCCACATTAGAGACAGTTATAATTTATTTTAGCTTTAGTGAAAGAGTTGCATTCAAGATCTTAAAGACGATGAATTGGTGACTTACTCCAAGATCTAGAAGCTCACAATTTCCTTTGGGTTGCTAAATGGTGCCCATTCTCCTACGGCAATAACCGAATGTAGGAATATGAGGCAATTTTGATTGGTTTGACCGGGGGTCCACGGGATATTATCGGCTGTGTGATAAGACAATATGGAGCACTTCAAGATATAACTAGCAACCATCATTAAAGGAGTATACTATGGAATATGATGACCGAGTGTTCCTTCGGCACAAAAAAGAGAGAAGGCTAGGGTTGATACAAGCAAATGGGAGACAAGAGAAATCAAGACGATCTATATGATAGACCTATTAATACTGAGACGAAGAAATACGAGCCACTAAAGAATACCTCAGCCAAAGGGCAAAAGTGAACGAGTTGGAATTCAAGCTCGAGATGAAGAAGAAGGATCGAAGATGGAAAGGAGTTCAAAGTCTCAAGGCAAGGTTCAAGCATTGAAGCTACTGAGGATGGGAGAAAGGATTATGGGAGTGAAAGACATTCAGAGTGTCCTAACAAGATTAAGCGTTTTGGTTTAGGACAAAATTTTCTTTGTTTAGCTTTTGGTTTTGTCATGTATTTGACCTTGAGTAATTCAGCTTTAATGAAATAAATGGTTTTTTTTTAGGCAAAGTTTTATCATCTCAATTTACATGGCATGCGTTTTTCTTTTCCATATATATTCTTGTCTCTACATGTTCTTGTACATTCTTTGCTACCTGTTTATTTGTTTTTGTTATATATTAACGCTAACCGTTTGCTCATTTTGTTGAGAATCATATAATAATATATAATAATATATACTTTTCTTCACTAAACTATGGAAATTTTGTTTTTTGAACATAACAGTTTCTAAAAAGATAGCTCCTAAACGGTCAAACCCGGTTCGAAGTCGATCATCACTAAGTCTAAATCCAGAATGGCTAGCATCAACGACAATAATTCTGGTAATTCGAACGCAATGTCGAGCAAAGGCTCACTATTTGGAACAAATGGTATTCGAATGGCCGAACAAATGAATCTTTCACACAAAACCTTAAGGCCTCAAGATACTACGCAGGACTTTGAGTAAAGAAAAGGACTGATGGTCAAATATTGAGGAAAAGTAATTAATCATGAACCATTAGCCATTGTCGAAACGATTTTCTGAGTTTAAGAAGGAAATTGAGGCTCAAAAAAAGAAATGGAGAGAAAGGTTTTCTCAATTCAATGAAATTAAAATTTTGAGAAAATGGAAGGATTTGATCAAACTGGAATACAAGCTTTCCTACAATCGAAACAGGAGCTTTCTGAAAAGTTCAAGATTGACTTTGAAAGTATGATGGTACTGGTTGTCAAAGTTGCATACTAGGCTATGTGAGGAAGATGAGCCGGTACATCAATATGAGCAATTCATGATCAAACTTTTCAGGATAGCCATATGGTCCAGCTTTTAGCATGGTATGCTCATTTGGATCTTGATGAGATAATACTTGGGACAAATTGGCTAGGGCTTTCTACAATCAATATAAGTTCAATATTGAAGTGGCCCTTTATGTGGATTTAAGTAATATGGGAAGAAGAAAGATGAGTCCTTTAAGGAATATGCTCAAAGATGGAGATCATGGCATCTATGGTATTACCCCTATCTGGAGAAGATTTGACATCACTTTCATTTATACTTTAGAAGAACCCGTTCTTTACTATCTCATTGGACTAATATGTAATTTCTTAGTAGTTGGCGGGTGCAGAATTGAAGTCCATTATTACTGAGAGGATTACATAGAGAAAAAGGCTACGAATTTCAAGTACTCCAACAATAACAAAGGGAAGGATACCACTGTTAGGTAGTCAACTCAACCCCATACACTAAACCTACTCAATCCTACACCTAAACAAAAAACTAATCAACCTTCACCCGGTCACAACAACCACAATCAAAACTAACCTTCAATAGACCAAAAGACAATTCACAAAATTCCTGTACTTTAGCCAAGTTCTAGCGGCTTAAGCGATAATCTGATACTTTGAAACACCTAGAGAAGACACAAACCCAGATAGTAACCCCGAGCAAAAATGTGATTATCATTTGGGGCAAATAGGTCATTCTATGACTATTGTTGGAGGCTTCAGAAACAAGATTCAAGACTCATTGATGCTAAACTGGTCCAACTAGATTTCATTGAAAACCCTAATGTCAACACCAATCCTCTCCAAACATGGGCCACGATCAACATGATCACGATTGAAGAATGAGCTTTTATCGGAATGATCCAGTCCAAAGAAGATAGTTATCCAATGTCAAGGAGAGCAGAAAGAAGCCCCATATGAGGTGAAATCGATGAGGTATCAATTCCATGTCCCATTGCACCGAAAGACTATAAAGCCGCCCCGTTCAACTATCAAGCTGTTAATCAAGTTCCTAGGCCCATGGTCGGAAAACTTGGGAAATCTTCAGAGCCGAAAGAGAGAAAACATTGGCAGAGGAATTCTTCCCACTAAGAAAAGATAAGAAAAAGGAGGAGGAATCTGATGAGAAAACAGCCTTGACCAAGATTATGAAGATAAGTGATTATAAGATTGCTGATCAACTCGCTAAAGTCCCGGCTCAAATATCCTTAATGGGTTTGTTAATGACTTCTGAAAAACACCGGGAGGCTCTCTTTAAGATACTCCAACAAATCAAGGTTCCCGAAGGTGTTGCTACTGAAACAATGGAACATGTAGTAAATTCAGTATTTGCTTTGGATCAAATCTCTTTCTCACCTGATGAGTTGGGAGCAGAAGGCACTCAACACAAAGCCCTATTCATAATGGCCAAATGTAATGGAATGATTGTAGCCCGAGTCCTCATCGATAATGGGTCGTCTTTGAATGTTTGTCCATTGGCTACTTTGAACTTACTTGGTATCGATGCATCTAACCTCCGGTCCAGTTCTACTATTGTTAGAGCTTTTGATGGATCCAAGAGAGGCATATCAGGAGAAATAGACTTGGAAGTTACTATTGGCCCACAAGACTTTACTATTCCGTTCCAAGTTCTAGACATACCAAGATCATTCAATTTGTTGCTTGGAAGGCCTTGGATTCACTCAGCTGGGGCAATACCGTCTAGTCTGCATCAGATGGTCAAGTTTATAACAAATGGACAAATCGTTACGGTTAGGAGAACAAGACCATGCTATCTTCAAAGACACTGCTATACCCTATATTGGCGAAGAAGGATCCGAAGACTTTGGTTTACAAATCTTTGAAGAAGCCAATATGATTCAAAAAGAGGGACATTTAGGGACATTTGGACTGGGATATGTCCTACTCCGGTTGAGATAGAAGAGATGAAAAAGAAAGCCCGAAAGAAGAAAGGAGAAGAATGGTATAATACCCCTATCGAGTCTCCAGATATCAAAGTCACATTCCCACAACCGGCTCATGTCCAGAAACCAGATTGCATCGGTTCTGGAGCCTTCTTGCAGCTCCATCCAGTTCGGGAGTTGAATAATTGGTTCACTATCCCCCTTAATAACTCTAGGGTTACCTTTGAGTAAGGGTTGAATTCATGAAGGGTTTTATGTTTTGTTTCTTTTATCAATTGCTCAAATGTACTCCATGAATCATAGTCATTAATAAAGATTCTTTGTTCTCTTTCTCTTTTCCTCACATTTCTTCTTTTTCTCTTTCTTTACCTTGCCTTTTTTCAGATCTGATGATAATGGTGAAAGTAAGAGATATCTTGCGATAGATAACGAAAATACTGATATCATTTCTGACTAATGAGTTAGTCGTTGAACATGACATTAGTGATCACACTGGGATAGAGAAAAGTTGGCAAAAATATGAACAAGGCAGAATTGAGATCAGTGAACCTACAGAAGTAGTGAATATTGGAACTGAAGATGAGCCTAAAATTTGAAAATAGGCACACCTTATCCGCTGAGCAACGAGAAAGATTGATAAGATTATTGACTGATTACTTAGACGTGTTTGCATGGTCCTGAAGATATGCCTGGTTTGGATACTCTATAGTGGTTCATAAATTACCAACTAAAGCAGATATCAAACCAAAGAAGCAAAAATTAAGACGATTTAGACCAGATATCTTGCTCAAGATTAAAGAAGAAGTAAAGAAATTGTTGGAAGTCGGTTTTATAGAGGTATCCGATTATCCTGAATGGGTGGCTAATGTGGTCCTGGTACTTAAAAAGAATGGAAAGGTTAGAGTTTGTGTAGACTTTCGCGATTTAAACCAAGCCACACCCAAAGATAATTTCCCCTTACCTCACATAGATGTCTTGGTGGATAATACGGCTAGAAACCATCTATTTTCATTCATGGATGGCTTTTCGGGATATAATCAGATTAAAATGGCAGAAGAGGATAAAACTAAGACAACCTTCATTACTACTTGGGGAACATTTGCTACAAAGTCATGCCTTTCGGCCTTAAAAACGGGGGCAACATATCAAAGGGCGATGGTTACCTTGTTTCATGACATGATGCATCAAGAAGTGAAGTATATGTAGATGATATGATTGCTAAGTCTAAGGAAGATGAGGATCATGTGGAAATATTGAGGAATTATTTGATAGATTACGGAAATTCCATCTTAAGTTGAATCCCGAAAAGTGTACATTTGGGGTGACCTCAGGGAAGTTGTTGGGATTCGTAGTCAGTCAACAAGGAATAGAAGTTGACCCGGATAAAGTTAAAGCCATACTTGAATTACCTCCCCGAAGACGATCAAAGAGGTCAGGGGCATATTGGGACGCTTGAATTACATTGCTCGGTTTATATCTCAATTAACCGACAAATGTCGCCCTCTATTCAAGTTGTTGAGGAAAAATGCAGCTATTGATTGGGATAAAGATTGTCAAGAAGCATTTGATGAAATCAAGCAATATCTGATGAATCCACCAGTGTTAGTAGCACCAACACCTGGTCGCCCTCTTTTCCTATATTTGACGGTACTTCCTGAATCAATGGGAGGTATGCTTGGACAGAAAGATGAAGATGGGAAAGAACGGGCTATTTACTATTTGAGTAAGAAATTCACTGAAGGAGAACAGAAGTATACTGAAGTGGAAAGAACCTGTTGTGCCGTGGTGTGGATCATGCACAGACTGAGACAATATACATTGTATTATTCTATCGAGCTTTATACGAAACATGATCCGTTGAAGTATTTGGCTCAGAAACCAGGGTTGATTGGGAGAATTTCCAAATGGCAGATGTTGTTATCAGAATTTGATATCACTTATGTGAATCAAACTCAGTTAAAGGTCAAGCACTTGTAGATCAACTAGCCGAAAACCCGGTTGAAGATAATGTGTGATGGAGAAGCTCAATTCCCGGATGAAGGCATATTGCTGGCAGAAGATTCAGAACAGTCACTTCTAAATGGAAGTTATACTTTGATGGAGCAGCTAATGTATGCGGATGTGGAATTGGGGCAGTCTTAATATCACCAGATGGTAAACAATACCCCGCTTCAGCAAGATTGACTTTCCCTTATACTAATAATGTGGCAGAATACGAGGCTTGCATCATGGGCCTCAAGATGGCACTTGACATGGAAATAGATGATCTTGAAGTATATGGAGACTCCTCTCTCATCATCTTTCAAACACGAGGAGAATACAAGACGAAGGATGCAAAATTGGTGCCTTATCATCAATACTTACTAGAATTGGCACAAAATTCAAAGAAATATCATTCACTTATATGCCAAGAAACCAGAACCAGTTCGCGGATGCATTAGCCACATTAGCATCTATGATTCAAATCACTGATGGAGTTGAGATCCAGCCCTTAAAGGTTCGCATTGAGGAAGAACCGGCATTTTGCTTGAATACCGAGGAAGTCCCAAGGAAAGATCCCTGGTATGCTAATATCAAAGAATTCCTCCAAGATGGCAAATACCCTGAAAATGCTTCAACTAAGGAGCGAAGAACACTAAGACGCTTAGCAGTTCATTTCATGCTCAGTGGTAATACATTATACAAAAAATCATTTGATACTACTCTTGAGATGCGTAGATGAGGCGGAAGCAGATATGTTGATGAGGAAGTCCATGAAGGGATATGTGGACCTCACATGAATGGATATATGCTAGCTAAAAAGATTATGAGGATGGGTACTTCTGGATAACTATGGAATCAGATTGTATTAAACACGTGAGACATTGCCACTTGTGCCAATATACTCCAACAAGATGAATGCTCCTCCTAAAGAATTGCAGTCATTATCTTCACCTTGGCCCTTCTCAATGTGGGGTATGGACATGATAGGACCAATTTCGCCAAAAGCCTCAAATGGTCACCGATTTATATTAGTGGCGATCGACTATTTTACTAAATGGGTTGAAGCATTCTCATACGCTAATGTTACCAAAGGAGTAGTTGTCAAGTTCATCAAGAGAGATATCATAGCCAGATATGGAGTCCCTGATACAATCATTACAGACAATGGTACCAATTTGAACAACAAATTAATGTCTGAATTGTGCCAAAATTTTGGGATCAAACATAGGAACTCTACTCCATATCGACCTCAGGTGAATGGGGCAGTTGAAGCAGCCAACAAGAACATTAGGAAAATAATAGAGAAAATGTCTATCACTTACAAAGATTGCATGAGATGCTACCTTTTGCACTCATGGCCTATCGAACATCTATCAGAGTATCAACAGGGGCAACCCCTTATTCATTAGTCTATGGTACAGAAGTTGTTTTGCCAGTTGAAGTTGAAATCCCATCACTCAGAATGTTGGCAGAAACATAATTGAATGAAGCCGAATGGGTGAGAAATAGGATTGATCAATTAAATCTCATTGATGAAAGGAGGATGACCGCCCTATACCATGGTCAGCTTTACCAGCAAAGAATTGCTCGAGCATTCAATAAGAAAGTTCGCCCAAGAAATTTCAAAGAAGGAGACTTAGTCTTGAGAAAAGTACTCCCAAATGTTCATGATCCTAGAGGAAAGTTTACTCCTAATTACGAAGTACCATATGTAGTAAAGAAGGTGTTGCTTGGTGGTGCATTAATTTTGACTAAAGTGGATGGTCCAGATTTGAAAGACCTTGTAAATTCTGATGCGGTCAAGTTATACTACTCTTGAGAAATTAATGAAAATTCTATCAAGTTCAAAAATGTGTTGACTACTTTGTCTATGTGTGATCTAATTTTTGTTATTTATCGACAAAAAGATATCTCTAGCGGTCCCCATCATCAGATCAGTCATTGACCATCCACTTTAATTGTTAAGCTCTCTTCCATCCTTATATCTCTCAAATTTTTTTTAAAACATGAGCATATCGTGAGAGAGATTTGAGCAATTGATAAAGTTATAAAAACATTTTAATACTTTGAGATTTGATCTTTGCTTAACAGAAATGCCTATTTAAGGGGAATAACATAAGAAGTCAATAAACTGAAGCTGCAAAGTGAGGGAGATACAAAGAACCATCTCCTGTATCGTACCGACATCAAGACCATCAAAAGAATCCAGTTACCATCAAAAGACAAACAGAGGTACTCAATTCAAAGGATAACCACTACGAAGAGCTCTAGCCTGACAGAATAAACCTAGTGATGAGCGGACTTCATCAAGTGGTCTGACAAGTTTAGAAGCTTCTATAAGAATCTGGTTTTTTGTAAGAAAAAAAAAAAAAGAAAAGAGATAATAAAATGAATATATTGCTAGAATTAAGTTTTTCAGGAAATTAGCTCTAGAAGCCATGCGAAGCATGAGGAAATCAAGATCTCAGATATGAGATTTGGGGATCAGAACATGAGACCCAGTTCAAGGAATGCATAACCAAATCAAATGCCAGCTTAAGGAGCGCGTTTGAACCAAATCATAGGCTAGCTTAAGGAGCGCCTATCCAAATCAGGTGCCAGCTCAAGGAGCACGCTTGAACCAAATCAAATGCCAGCTCAAAAGCGCGTTTGAACCAAATCATAGGCCAGCTCAAGGAGCACCATCCGAATCAAGTGCCAGCTCAAGAAGTGCGCTTGTATCAAATCCAAATCAGGTAGCAGCTCAAGGAGCGCGCTTGAACCAAATCAAATGCCAGCTCAAGAAGCGCGTTTGAACCAAATCATAGGCCAGCTCAAGGAGCGCCATCCGAATCAAGTGCCAGCTCAAGAAGTGCGCTTGTATCAAATCCAAATCAGGTGCCAGCTCAAGGAGCACGTTTGAACCAAATCATAGGCCAGCTAAAGAGCGCCATCCAAATCAAGTGCCAGCTCAAGAAGCACGTTTGTATCAAATCTAAATCATAGGCTAGCTCAAGGAGCGCCTATCTAAATCAAATGCCAGCAAGAAGCGCGCTTGTATCAAATCTAAGGCTAGCTCAAAGAGTACCTATCCAAATCAAGTGCCAACTCAAGGAGCGCGTTTGTATCAAATCTAAGATAAATGCCAGCTCAAGAAGCGCGTTTGAACCAAATCAAATGCTAGCTCAAGGAGCGCTCATCCAAATCAGGTGCCAGCTCAAAGAGCGCGCTTGTATCAAATATAAGACAAATGTTAGCCCAAGAAGCAACCCAATTCAACGAGTATATCAGAACATGAAAAGCTCTCACCCCGCTCAAGAAGTGGGAATTCCAGATAAGGTAAAGTCAAAATGAGGTCTACTTTATCTTTGTGATAAGGTTTTGACAAACATCATCACAAAGAGGGGCAGCTGTAGACACCTCATTTTGACATTCTTTTTGTCAAAATAAATACTTAGCTTAGTATATACATAATTAAAATAATTGAATTTTGCAAATTATAAATTTTAAAGCTAGGAATGAAAATTAAAATAATAATAATAATAATAATATAATAATAAATCAATTTAATAGAAATGAATATAATGAATGTAATATGGATAATTAATATATAATATAATTTCAAAATTCGTAAAAAAAAAAAAAATTACTGTTCATCGTCTCCTACCTCCGGCCGCCCAATAGGGTGTTTTCAAGTCCATTTTTGACCCGTTTTCAAACCCTTTTTTGCAAAATAAATACATATTTTGAAACTAGACACGGAGTAATTCATTTTGATATATAATTTGCATGTTTTCATAAACTATAACTATTTCAAATCCGGACTTGAAGTTTGAAAAAAATCCATTTTTTACACTTCCGAAAAAACCTCAAATCTCCGATTTTTTCGCTCAAAACGTGTTTGAACATTAACATTATAACGTTAATTGATAGCTAATGTAATTGACAACCGTTTTAGTTCGAATTTTTCGAATCAAAGTAAAAATAAAACATAAAACCCTAGCTCTATAAATAGAAGAAGAAAAAACGAAAATAGAGGACAAAAACTCAAAGAAAAGAAAAATAAAAAAAGCATTTGATATTCAGAAAGTCAAGAACTTCCATTCCCACAAATCAATTTTGTCAAAACCCATCGTTACGGACGTTCTCGGCTAAATTAGAGTTCACCGGAGTTCTTACTTGTCGGCCAAATCTTTGCCGAAGCTCCATCGGTTTTCTTCTGCGTTTCATTCCCGCCGATCCTTCGCCGTTGCGGATCGTCGGCCAATTTCCAGCATGCGTCCCAATGCCTGCACGAAATCCATCAGGACACTGAAGGTCAATTTCGGCTAAATCAACGCAAGCCCTTTGCCGCTCGAACCTGATCCACGCGCATTCATCCTCCTTCACGCGCGCGAATCCAATCCTGTAGGTAAGTTCACATTCTGTTCCTAATAATAATAATAATAACTATAGTATGATATTAAAAATAGGAAATTAAAGAATAAGAAAAATGAAAATAATTAGTATATGATTATATTTTCAAAATTTGTTATGAATATATTGTGTTTTTTTTTTAAAAAAAGATTTTCAAAATATGTAAAATTAGTATTAGTTTGAATCATGATAGTATAGCCATTATAGTTATTTTTTTTTTCTTGTCAATGAATGTTGGTCTCATAAACTTGTTCTAAAAAATGTTGAATTGAAATTTAGGGTTTATTTTTTGCCATGATCGATCTTGCTATGATAGTATAATCCTTGCACCTTTTCTTTGTGATATCATTTTGTAATATTATGATTTTGCCAAATTTTGAATAATGAGATCTTGCAAATATTTGACATAAAAATTGTATTGATAACTTGATGAAAATCTTGATTTGGCTAAAGTTGGTTTATACCATGATTTTGAAATTATTAAAAGAACCTGATTTCATTTTCAATATGCAATGTAATTAGAAACTTGATATAATGTTGATATCATGTATGAAGTTTACCTACGTTATTGAATATGAGTTCATCTTGATATCTTTTATTAATTTTATATATGGTGATATATTGATTTAATTAATGTGCTTGACAATTGCCATGATATATAATTTTAAATCCATTATTCAAAATCTTTTTATCACTTAGAAAAGTCAATTTTTATAAAATTGTTAAAACATAACTCGATAGTCCTTTTTGCATTAATATAATAATGATTTTGTTTTCTTGTGATAAAATTGATATATATATATATATATATCATGTTAGGTATGTGTTCATAGAATTACATTAAGATCTTGTTATTGATAATATACCTATAATCATGCCCTAATCATAAGGAATATATGAATTTTTTTTTTAATTTTAGGTTTACAATATTTGAATTGTGTGATCATGTATGATGATTAGTCATTAATATTCTTTTATGCCATGATGTAGTGATGACCTTGATTGTAATAATATTGAATTTTATGATTTCACCATATATGAAACCACATTGAAATCTTGCCCTTCATAATGCAATTTCAATGATATATAAATCTTGATTATGCCATGATATTGCTTTGTTGAAATTAGCTTGTTAAATATTGATATTCCTTATAATATTTTTATTCTTGATGATATGTATGATCAATCGATATGCATGATATGTGATTATGATTTCTTGTTCAAAATTTTTGTCACCTAAAAAATCCGATTTTCCATAAAATTGCTAAAACCTAACTTAATAGATTTAGGGTTCATGTTAAAAATATATATATATATATATATATTTCATAAAATTAACAAACTTAATGAACTTAAATGAAAAGATTTCGAAAAATTTTAAAATTAACCAACAAACTAAATTTTTCTAAAAGAACTATGTGTGGTCTTATCCCGATTAGAAGGTACGTAGGCACCTAAATGGACGACTTAAAATATGTAAAAAATTATTTTTGCGAATTTATTTGATTTGTTTAGTTTAGTTTAGAATATATGAATAGTGATAGAATTTGATAAGATTTGATTAATTT
Organism: Combretum micranthum; assembly: GCA_024138025.1. Taxonomy (NCBI): domain Eukaryota; kingdom Viridiplantae; phylum Streptophyta; class Magnoliopsida; order Myrtales; family Combretaceae; genus Combretum; species Combretum micranthum. The sequence continues at coordinate 12,133 of JAMXBD010004677.1, read as the reverse complement.
GAATATTTCAAGTTTTTTTAGATTATATATGATTATTGATGGAATTTGATTAGTATTTTTGTGCATATTAGACATATGTTTAATTAATTAGATCCTTAAATAGTTTAGATTTTGAAGGGTTTAAAAGAAAGCAATTTAAATATGAAAATTTAAAGTGGTAACCGTTTAGATTTTAATAAGTTAGCCCCCGAACTCAAGTTAATTTCTGGTTCTTGTTTTCAAAAAAGATTTTTTTCGCAGATCAGTAGCAAAGCCAAAATCAACCTACCCATTGGTTTTGGTTTATTTTTTCTCGACTTTAGTCGAGTGGCGACTCCAAAATATTTTAAAAATTCAAAATTTCCTTTAATTCTTAGTCGATGATTCGTATTGAATGGGTTAAGGTTTAGTACGAATCGGATTAAAGGAAATTGAAAAACCAGGCTTGACACCCCTCAAACTTCAAAATTGTGGTTTTGGACCCCCATAACTATAAATAATTTGCAAATAAGTATATTTTGTACTTTTTGTTTAAAAAATATAAAAATTCACTATGGAAATTGTACAGATTTGTATGGATTTTGTATGGGAATTTGTATGGACATGGGAGGAATAGGACGAGATGAGCTGATTTGCAACTTATTTATAGTTATAGGGGTTCAAAACCACACTTTTGAAGTTTGGGGATCAATCTGCACCACCCCTAAAGTTTAGGGGATGTTTTTGCATTTTACCCATAGTTGAAAGATGTTATTTATTTATTTTTGGAATGGGTGGAGATCAAGGTTATGTTTAGTGCACTAGATAATGTAAATAGTTTATGTTATTTTGCGAAAAGAGAAAATTAACAATGTTTATTGTAAGTGCCACTTTGTTATATGGTGTGTTGATTTTGGGGATTCAAACCAATCTAGAGACTCATAATTAGAGCTGTGCAAACGGGTCATGGCCCATGGGCTGGCCCATTTACCCGTTAAAAAAATGGGTTAGGGCTAGCATTTTTTAGCCCGTTTAAAAGTGGGCCAAAAAAGCCCGGCCCATTTAACCCGAGGGTCAAAGAGGGCTGGCCCGCTAACTAAATAAAAAAAATAAAAATTAAAACTTAAAAATATTGAAAAAAATTCTAAACAAAAAAAAATAAAAACTAACAAATTGAATCTGAAAAAAAAAAAACATTGAAACAAATTTTTTAATTGTTATCTTTTTTTCCGTTTTCACGATAACACACATTATGACACTAACACTACTGGAATCTGGACTCTGGAGTACACACTTTTCCTATATGTTTTTATTTACCCAATTTTTCATTATTTTTAATTATCGATACAGTACGACAAATTGCCTTTATTTTTACTTTAAATTACATTTCCTTGTAACCTACGAAGAAGAGGTCAAAATTACGAATGGGAAGAAGCAAGACTCAAGAGGCCCAGGGGTTCGGTTCGATCCCAAGAAAATCGCAATTTCCACTTGCTTTAAATTACATTAACAAATATAAATGCTAATACAGTAAGTCAGTAGACAATAAGTACAAGTACTACGTATTGAATTTCTACTGACTAGTGAGTAATAACTAAAATTAAGATCAAGGTTAAAACGTCAACTAGAAATAAAAAAAATGAAAATAAGAGAGCCGGCCCATTTAACCCGTGGGCCAAAGAGGGTTGGGCTAGGGTTAAGAAATTTTGGCCCGTTTATTAAACGGGCTAAGATTTCTTGGCCTGTTTATCCCGTGGGCCAAAATGGGTCGGCCTCGACCCGGCCCATTAGCCCTTTTGCCCAGCTCTACTCATAATGCATTTGCAATGACTTTACATGAGACTTGCCATCAAAGAGCGATTAAACACAGAAATAGACAAAGGACAAAGCTAGAATGTAATGTAGTAAGCAGCTACCTATCAGTGAGGAGAGGTTAGATAATAAATCAATAACTCAAGTGCCTAGCTAAATGGAGGGTAAGCATGATTGGTTAATCTAAGTCTTGTAATAAACTGATATAAGTCACATGGCTTTAACAATTTCATGTTCTATACTTTTTTGGTACTATTCTTTTCTCTCCTCTTTAGGTGTATTGAGTTTAACTTTTGTACACTATATATCTTGTAAGTGCATAAGGTGATGGCATAAAGGAAGGGAGTGTGGTATAAATTAATAGACTTGGTTAAAAGAAATAATGCATTGTGATTATGATATAACCATCTTAGAGTTATCACTGCAAAAAAACTGACCTTTAGAAACAAGAATTTTATGAAGGAAAATGGATAAAACAAGTTATATTTCTAAAAATAGAATCAACAACAATAGTTTTTGCGATGAAAAATTTAAGTTTAGAGATAGAATTTGTGTCTTTAAAGCTCAATTTTCTTATAGTGATTGTTTACACTATATGTTAGAAAAATTCTAGAAATTTGAGGGAAAATAACACTTAGAGGCATGTGGTAATCATTTTCCTTAAAGAGTTTTATAAGTCCTGCATAAAATTTACTAAAGAATTTATAACTCTTCCAATCATATAACTAAGTGAGAACTAGGTATAGAACTATCAATTTTTTATTCTTAATGACCACAAAAGTTTGTAGAATAATTGAAGATTAGTTGTGTGTTGTTGAAGAAAGAGAGAAATATTAAAGAAAAGAATGTTTAATACAGATAGTTGGTAAACTCAAAAAAATGAATTCTTCATTTTAACAAAGAAGTAACTTAACGGGGCAACATTGGGTAGAAGTGCTATGTTCACTACCTTTTCAGCACCATCTTTGGCAGGGAAGATGCCTTTATTGAAGTCTAGATCTATTTTGCAAAAACCAGGGCACACACTATGGATGCATACATTAGGATACATTTTTACCAAAATTCTTGTATAAGCATTCATTGATGCTTTTGAGATAATATAGGCATCTAAATCTTTAGGCCAACCTTTACTTACAAGTGAGCCATCTTTATGATCGTTAAGAAATGCTTACACTAGGACTATAAATGAGTTAAGTCAAGTTGATACAGTACCAAGCTCGAACTCAACTTGAATGAAAAACTCGAAGCTGAAGCTTGAACTAGTACTTGAACTCAATCGAGCTTTGATTTTTAAGCTCGAACTTGACTCGATTTAATACATGATAAACTCGAACTTGACTCAATTAGGCTCAATTATTCTTTTACATATTGATTTAACTATAAAGAGTATTTAATATTCGATTCACTCAACTTGTCTTAACTTGATTTAATACTCTATTAAGCTCTATTACGTTCGCGAGCTCACCAAGCCGAGTATTTTAAAGCTTGAACTTGAACTCAATAGCTACTTTAGTATCTCAAACTCGAGCTCAACTTAATTATAAACGAGTCGAATTGAAGCTTTCATTGAGTCAAATTTGAATAACTCACTAGCTGTCTCAACTCACTTATAATCCTAACCTTGGCCTCACGATGAAGCTCCACAATAGCCTCAATCTGACAAAGACCTTGACTCCTCATTTGACATCACCTTGGCTTTACAAATTAAAGACCATATCTTTGCATCTCACTATAGTCTCTTTAGGGAACAACTTGAAGCTCGACCACCTCCATTCCATATGAGGACTGGATCGGGTTTAAGGCCATCTACTTCTTCATGAGCTTAAGCCTAACGTAGAATAAGATGTTGTGGCCCTTAATTGAAGTATGATTGAAGACTACAAATAGACCACTATCCTTAAAGGTATGGGTATGTTATGTCATCTATTCTATCATGTCTTATCTAGCTAAATTTCATTATTACTCTCTTGAACCTATAACCTAACTCAAGCATTAGAATGGCCGTGCCAGACAAACTTTTGGCGCACTACTAATTGTGTTTTATGCAGTACTCCTTCTATTGGCGATTCATCACTTTCAACAAGCACTATTATTAAGCTCACTACTTGATAGTTATGAGACACTTGTGGTGTTAGTTAATAATTTTGCTCCAAAAGCAAAGCTCATTATTGAAATGGTGAAAGATAACTTGATGAATAAAGAAGATTGAAGAAAATAACTTGGTTCAAATTTTGAGACTCGGGCACTAGTGATAAATTAACAGGAAGATGTGGGAGAAGTAGATTCATAGGCTCATCTAATAAAATGACAAATATAAGGGAATATCTAAGTCAACAAGAAGAAACATTAAATTTTATCATTGTGACAAGTCAAGACATTTAAAGCTGAAGGGTATGATATTGAAGAGAGAGTAGACTAAAGGTAAAGGCAATGCAAAATGTGAAGATATTGCTATTACAACAATAGATGGTGAAATAGTTGTTGCCTGAGATGGTAACTATGTTAGTCTTACATGTCATGATAGTGACTGAGTTATTGTCTTTGAGAAAACCTCCTTTCATGTGATATCACATGGTGGATTCTTCTCAATGTATACTACCGATGATTATGGCAATATTATGATGGGAAATGATAGAACATCTAAACTTTTTTGCAAGGAAATATTATTGTGAAGACTAATATCAATTGCAGGCTCATTCTCATACATGTAAGATAGGTTCTAAATTTTCACCTAAACTGAATAATAATAATAATAAATAATAATAATAATAATAGCTACTATTGTGAAGGTAAACGGAAGGTTACAAATGGCTCTCACAGCGGCAAAAGGGAACAAGAATAATACCTTTTAATTAATGTATGCAAAACTAAGTAAAGAAGATGTGAACATGGTTAACAATCCTTCAATAGAGTCTTAACACAAACAATTTGGTCAAATGAGCAAGAAAAGACTCGAAATACATTCCAAGAAGTAACTTCTACTTAATAGGAAAAGTTCACCTTTGAAAACCTATACCGATTGTCTTGTTGGCAAACAACATAGATTTACCTTTCATCGAATTCCACCTACTAGGAAATCTCATATAGTTGATTTATTCCACATAGATATGTGTTATATGAAAGATAGATAAGTAGTGATACTCTTTACTTTGTAACTTCTATAGATCATCACTTTAGAAATTTGTGGACATGTGCATTGAAATTCAAAAATCAAGTTCTAGATATGTTTAAGCAATTTCATTCTACATTTGAAAGAGGAATAGGAAAACCGTTTAAATGTGTTCAGATAGATACTAGTGACGAATATAGAGGTCCTCTTGAGGAAAAACTTGTGTATTATCCATTTGTAGATCACTTCGAACTAAGTTCTCAGCAGTGTTTTAAAAGCAAAGCAAACAAAAAGGACATAGAGAAGATATCGTATGCTTTAGCTATTGGCAGTTTAATGTATGTTATGGTTTGCACTAAACTGTATATAGCTCATATTGTTGGTGTTGTTAGTCATTATCTCTCCAATCTAAATAAACAACACTGGACCACAATTAAATAGATTCTTAGGTATCTCAGAGGCACTTCAACGATTTGTTTCCAATTCGATGGTAATAAACCATATTGGAATGGTTTACATATGTTGATATGGATATTGATCTTAATTCTACCAAGTCTACATCAAGTTATCTAATTACTTATACAAGGGGAGTAGTGTCTTAGCAGTCTAAATTATAGAAATCTGTTGCATTATCCATTTTTTAAAGAAAATATATTGTTGTAACTAAAGCCTACAAAGAAGTCTTATGGATAAAGAAATTTCTAAAAGAACTAGATCAAGTACCAAGAAGATTTAAAATTATATTGTAATAGCCAAAGTGCTATATATCAATAAGAATCCAACTTTCTTGCTACATCTAAATATATTGATGTTAGATATCATTGGATTCGAGATGTATTGGAACTGAAGCTCTTGAAGTGAGAGAAGATTCACACTAATGAAAACAACTCAAACATGATGACAAAAACTCTACATGGAGATAAACTTATCAATTGTCGACAAATGCTAGTGAGATGAATTACCCTATATGAGTAGCAAGGGGAGTTTGTTGGGCTTTAGGTCTAACACATATAATATAAGCCCTTAAGCAAACAAAATGAGAAACACTAGTAGTTATGTGTGTGTGTGTGTGTGTGTGTGTGTGTGTGTGCGTATATATATTTTTAAAATTAAAAAAAAAAAGGAAAGTGGTGAATGAAAAGCCATCACGGTCGCGAAACCAAGAGATAATTGAAAAGGAAAGTGAAAGTGTGATGGTGAAAAAAGAAAACTATGGCTGGTAGTTAACTGTAGCTTGTAGTTTGAGATTAAGAAGAAGACAGAATTAAAAGGTGAAGAAGGAAGCAATGCTATCCGTGATTTACAAAGGAAAATCAAGAATGAAGAGACTGATTTCGATCTTAGATCTGAACATACATGATTTCATGTTAAGAGAGTAGTTAAGATGTAATTTTGGATTCACAATTAAATGGCTTATCCAAACGTACACAATTCCATAAGGCTTTATAAATTTCTTGTTTTATACTTTTTATGTTGCCAAACTTATTTCTTTTTATGTATGTTGGGATTTATCCTTTTGTACACTATACATCTTGTAAAGTGTATATAAATAAAGTTGTAATGCAAAAGACTATGATGAAATCTAGGAAACTCATTGAGAGGAAATAATGCTATGTTGTCTATGATATGATGGCTAATTATCATTATTTACTATATCGGTTTGTCCATTTTACCTATGATTTCATGCCCCTAATCTTTTGGAGTTTTCCATACATTTTGTGACAAGTTTTCTCTTTCACTTGTTTCTCTTCCTAATTTAACTTAGAATCTAAAATTCAGCAGAAAATAGTCCAAACCTTTATTATTCATACCAAGTGTGACACAAGCATTATACAATAAACTTTATCTATTCATTTATTGTTTAAAAAAAAAAATCAAGCTAGCTTCAAGGCAAAAATACCATGATACATAATTCAAATAAATAAAGATACCTAGGCTCTTGTAAGCATATTCTCTTATATGAATGAAATAGGATGATTATACTATCCTCCATTACTATAAAATCAATATTTGAAAAAAAAAAAACAAAATTAGAAAATTAACTTTTCTTTCCTATCAAAGAAGTAACCCGAGGGGCCATCACTGGGTAGGAGTGCTATTTTTACAGGACCTTCAGCACCTTCTTTAGCAGACAAAAAGCCCATATTGAAGTTTATATCTGTTTTGCAATAGCCAGGGCACACACTGTTGATGCATACATTGGTATACATTTTTGCTAGAATTCTTGTATGAGCATTTATTGCTGCTTTTGAGATGATATAAGCAGCCAAATCTGCAGGCCAACCTTTGCTTACAAGTGAGCCATCTTTATAATCGTTAAGAAATACTTTCACTACCTCATCTACCTTTTCTTCTGAAAGGTTTTCAGCATCACTAAGAACTCCCTTGGCCCATTCATTTGATACTTTCTGTAGACATAAACACAAAATTTTTGAGTTGTGAAATGTTTACTAACATTAGGAGTAAAATTGAATAGTTATTCTAGTCAACCAAACACTTCAAGGCTATAATCACATTACAAAAGGGCAAAAAGCAAAACTTATGCAACAATTCATATTTATGCAACCTATATTTATGGATAGGTAAAGTGAACAAATTGAGTCGGGTTGACATAATGTTGAGTTTAAGCCTAACTCAAGTTGAAAAAAGCATAAAATCTTAATTTGAGCTAGATCCAAGGTGGCATCAATAAACTAAAACCTAGCATGAAGCATAAACTTGATTTATATTTAACTCATGCATGAGCTTCACCCAAGCCTAATTAAACCCATGAGCTTAAATTTGACACAAATAAACTACTCAAGTAGCTTTAAATTGATCTTTAGCTCAATGCAATCGTAACTTAAATGAACTCAATATGTTACAAATTTGGCTTGTACTATGTCCCTTTTTATTTATAGATAGCCACTTTACCAAGAACCTTACCTCTAGCTTTCCCAAGGAAGAGGAAACATTAACAATTCTTGGTGACTCAGAGAAGTGGAGGAGGTCCATAAGTGCTTTTGCCATTCTTTTAGCACCATAATAGTTTATATTAAGGCAATCTGCAGCAGCTTCATACCGACGGTTTAAGGCTTCACTCCAATTGCTTTGTGCTCCTTCCTAATATTATATAATGAGATAAATGTGCATGAATAAGTATTTGTATGGTTGCAAATAAGTAAATTATATCATAAGGTATTAATGTTTGAAGTAAATTTATTTGAGATATTAACATTTTTAATGGTTCAAAAGAGGCATCAACATTTGGTAACGTGTATCAAATGAGATATCAACGTTTTATAAAGTTCATTTGAGGTATTAACGTTGGATTTTTAATTAATCTTTTTAATTTTTTATCTATGATCAATTATTGATACCTTATTTGACTCACTTTGTCAAATATTGATACTTTTTTTAACCACTCAAAATGTTGATATCTTAAATGAACTTACCCCGATGGTAAAAAAAAAATGAACTTACCCCTCAAACATTGATATTTTTTTTAACTACTCAAAACGTGGATATCTTAAATGAACTTACTCTCAAATATTGATACTTTTAATGTGATTCACTCTTTGCAAAATGGTGGTGATGATGATAGATAATCGTATAAAAAAAAATTTCTTATTTGTCAAAATTTTTTGGTACTTATGCAAGCATTGATCAATTGAAATAACATGGTTCGTCATTTAGAAATATTTACCTTCTCAATAGCAGCCTTCAAATTCGCAGAAGAATCAGTTAATGCAACGACTCCTGCATTGTTTACCTGCAGACATCCTTTGTCACATTCACTACAATCTTGATAATTAAATGTGGAGAAATGTCAAATTTGGTACCTAGACATTGCAATAAAAATTTAATTTGATATCTCAATTTTGAGTAGTTTCATGGTTACATTTACTACATCACTAACACGCTTGTTCCATTGCTTAACTTGGAAAAACTAGTTTATCAATGCTAGACATTATTAAGAGAAGCAGTAAATGTTCAATGATATATAGTTTTTTTAAATAAGCAAACCAAGTAAATAGTATTAAGAAGGAAGTAAAAATAGCTGCACAAACCAATAGCATTATAGCCTAGTAGCATCTCTCTAGTCTTTTAAGTGAGAGGTCTTAGGTTCGAATCCTCTCTTCCCGTTGTAATGGCTAAAAAAGAAAGAAAAAAAATAGCTGCACAAAGTTTAATTGAATATTAAATTGATAACTTTAAAGTTTATGTATCAAATTGAATCTTTATATAAAGTTTAGGTATCAAATTTGACATTAATCCTGAATATTAAGATTGTGTGTCTCCTATGTTCACAATATGATTACTAGACACATAAAGATTTATGTTATGGTCTAATTTAGCATTTTCAACGGAATAATCTTTGCATCCTATGATTTATGTGCAACATTAGATATCGGTAAAAAAAAAAAAAAAAGTGAAATCCATAAAGTGAGTTAAATTATTATACCAAAATATCAAGCTTTCCAAATCGAGTTTTGATGAAATCAGCAAGTGAAGCAACACTAGCAGGATCAGTAACATCAAGCTGGTGAAAGATGACATGACCAGACAGACCACACTCTTCTTCAAGTTTCTTAACAGCTTCTTGACCTCTCTTCTCGTCTCTTGCTGTTAAGATTACGATGATGCCATGAGAAGCCAATTGCTTGCAGATTTCAAACCCTATCCCTTTGTTTGCTCCTGTAACTACTGCATACCTGAGCATATAAAAAGAATAGATTAATAAACATCAATATAAATAATTGTGAAGTAAAGATTATCAAATTATGCTAGATTTTAAAGAATAAGCTTTTAAAACGGTATCGACCTACACTCATGATGGTACTATTATAAGAGAATTAAGAGTTTGAATTTTTGTGGTGCCAATTCACCCACATCATCCGGGTAATTATCATATTTCATACTCAAACTTTACCAATTTTTATTACTAATTAGGTTCAAAAGGGTCAATTTCCAACCTAATTTTTTTTACAATTAACTATTTTAACATTGTCAAATTTTACAATTAACAATCCGGACTTTGTTCATTTTTACCATTAACTACTCAATATGTTTGTAAGTAGTGAATTGAGACTTTAAACTATAGGTAATTAATTGTACAAACTGAAAAAGTTCAATTATAAAATGTGACAATTATCCCATATGATTATATGGTTCATCTCAATGAATTTGGAAAAAAAGAAAAATCCCAACACTGAATTGAAAAGGTATTAAATATATATATATATATATATATAGGTATATAGCAAATTTATAATTTATGGGACAAAAGGGACACTTACGGTGTACAAATTTCCTAGTATGAACATTTTAGTGGTATTAAAGAGATTACCTTTTCGTTGGATCTGCCATTTGTTGTCCTGAGTTCTTATGAGACGTGGGAAATATGTTCAAGAATGGAAAATTGTTTATAATCCTAGAGCATTCCGGTAACGCTTCCTTTATATAGCAATGAACAAAGGACGTAATAGCACACGTCAGTAGTATGTAAGAGCACCAACAACTCTTCAAACATAGGATTTGGTCAGAAATGAAAATTCGCCTTATAAAAGTCTAGAATACTGCAAGTTCACGGCTATGTGTGAATTGGAGATGAACCACATGGCCTAAGAAGTAATAACTCAGTCATTACTTTTTCAAACTTCTATATATCCTTTTCGAGTTTAAGTTTAAACGAGTCAAAAAACGATAAATCATATCTATTCTCATTTATAAAATTCATAAGAAATAAAGGATGCATTAATCCATCTTTTATAAATATTAAACCTGAATTGTTTAAACTATCCAAGTTCTTAGATGAAAATCAATTAAAATGAAAAAGGTGGAAGAGTCAAGCCCCCACCAACACGTGGGACTGTAGAAATTTGGATAATGACTGCTAAAAGTTTTTAGTTTTACACGGAAGTTTCCCTCTACTTTTTTATTGTATGGTATCGTTAACAACTTAAGGGAAGGGGTGAAGAAGATTAAAGATAGAATAAAAGACCTGTAAGAATTCCGAATTCAAATTGAAATTTCAGTGGATATGATTTGACTTTTTTGAAAACTGAAAACATGTATATAAGCATAAAGCTATATTTTTTTGATATAGTATGTAGCCTTTAGATTCATGTACACATTTTAAGAAGCTTATAGCAAATATATATATATATATATATATGATTTTTTTATATATTATTATAACAAAAAGAATATGTTGTATATAAAGCAAGGTTGCCAATGTGAAAACTATAAATCTGCTTCCAAAAGTTACGATAAACTTGATATAAATACACTACCAAAAAAAAAAAAAAAAGAGAGAGAAGCTTTTTGAGATAGAAATTTTACAATGAAAAATTAGTAAAGTAAATTATTATTTTTATAAATAAAATCAACGATGATGATTTATGCAATAAAACTTTCATTTAGAGACAGAATTTTCATCTTTAAAACTTACTCTTTTTTATAATGACAGTAGATATAACAAAATTAAAAAATTAAAAAAAAATTCATATATAACTCTTAATCACAACCTATCATCCATAAAAGAATGATAAGAAGAGTCAAAATTAAACCTTTTTTTCTATATTTTGTTTGGAATGGATTTATGAATTGAAACAATGGAATAAATAAAGTAAATAAATTTCTCTATAAATTTGCCCACTCAAACTTGAATGAAAGATATAAGTATTGAGCAAGAAAGCCTAAAGAGAGAAAGGAGAAATAAAATTGGAACCTGATAATAAAAAAGGTAGTACCTAAATAGTTGATAGGTTTGTAAAAAATTAATTATATGTTTTATATATTAGCACATTTGACTCAACTAGAATTGGTAAACTCAATTAAAAAATTTTATGTCCCAATATACCTGTTGTAGTTTATTTTTTCTTTTTTAATTAATGTAGACCTTTCGTGCTTTTTCACTTTTAATTCCTGTAGCAATCCCAAACCTTATTACTACAATTAGTAAAGAAGATCCAAAACAAAATGTAAAAACAATGTAGTTTTAATAAAGATTTGGTTTAGGAAAAATTACATCAAAAGATCCGTATGTAGGATGAATTTAACTAGAAAATCAATATTTTTAACTGTTTAAAAAGAGGGCTAACATTAATTTTTTCTTCCCATACCTTAGCATGATAGAAGTCCTATATAATGATGATGATGATAATTAGAGATAATGCTCTATTTGATCCTTAAACTTTAAAAGATCCAATTTCATACCTAATTAGATTTTTCATGCCTATAAACATTATCCCAGTCTTTTATTATCTCTTG